>VWYH01007872.1:0-99770 GCA_013399365.1 Pampusana beccarii
TCCCTAACATTCTGTGATTCCTCGCGATTTCTTGGACTCTGTTAAAATGAAAGACCAAGCAGTGGTGTTTCTTATTTACTGTGACCTCAAGACTTTCAGAGTTGATTCAAAGCCAAGTAATATATGGATGAGAGTGAATATTTATTGACAGAACAACATTTGTCCTGAAAATGATCCTTAGAAGAGTTGTGTCTGTCTAATTAATTATGCTTGTCTAAAGCACTGTATGTCTTAAGGAATTTTAGCGTGCTTCATACTGTCTGTAAACAGCTGCACAAGAAAAGCACTGAATGTGTCTTGATAGACTGAACAGTGTCTTGTCCAAAAGTGTTTGTCCAAGGAGTGTAAGTCTTCCTTCTCTCCTGAACGTCTCTTAACCAAAGCAGATATATTTATTGAACTTTGATTCAGTTCTAAGCATTAAAGAATTCATTGCTCATTCACACTTTGTGTTTGATGTCAGCTTTCATCTGCTCCGCTAAAAGTTCCTTGGAGGTCTGTTGCTTTTTACTTGAGAGCCTTCAAATTTCTCTTGGCACCAGATTACTCTTGAAAGTCTTAAACATCAACAAACTGTATGTACTATAAGCATCCCTTTGTCATTGAGGACGATGTGGTCATTCAAACCTTTTGGCTGAGTCTTTTATATTTGGTTTCCAGTTCACAGGTGGAAATTGTTTTCCCACAAGGTCAGTCAATGTTACTACTTCAATTAGCACAAGTATTATTTCTGATAAATGCAACAGGTTCTTGGAATGCAATATTTTGGTCTCAGGTTGTTCTAAATCTGGATTATCATTCCCACAGTCGTCTGGGCTGTTTCCACATCCTCACTTTTGGTATGCAAAGAATCATCTCTTTCATGGTAATAGGCTTCTGTGACCATGAACTTCCTGTTGACAAGGCTCTCACATTCATGTATTTCATTTAACCGTTCTGTAATCATGCATCTGCACATATTATATTAACTTAAAATTTTACAAATACTTTGCACTTTCACACACCTGTTTTTGCTTCTAACAGGATAGATTCCACTTTGTATGGTTGATTCATTTGATAGCCCTCTGGATGTTTTAGAAATACATATTCTGAAATAAAGAAACGTGTTAAAGTTGTAGAAGATGGAACAAACTGTGCAGGCATCCTGTGGCCAGATAGAAAGATGTCTGCTACCTGCTTTTTCACTCCTTATCTTCAGAGAGGTGACACCTGTGCCTTAAACCAATGATGAAAAATTGGTGTTCTAAAATATACTGAAATTAATTGGTATCTTGTATACTACAATCGCAAAATCTGATATGTAAGCAAAACATACTGTAGAAACCACAATCATGTTAGAAAAACTACTTTTATGGAAGGATGAGTTCTTATAAAAGCAAAAACTCTATTTAACTAAAATGAGAAGCTTCGTCGCCATCTCCAGTGGCATCCCATAATCACCCCAGTCATGGGTTCATTTTTCCTTCCTTCCGTCCACTAACACGTCAATACTCGTACTACTGTGAACCTTTGTAACTTGTGAGGAGGTGTCATATTGCCGCACTTGAAACAGCTATTAAAAACGTTCTTTTGCTTTCACACTAGCATGGATCTTCATTTCAGGATTACATGGATCAGGAATGAAGGGCATATGTTAATCGAATTGTATCATAATCATGGAGCCTCATGTATCATATCAGACTTACTATAAGAAAACTGGGACTCTCTTCACTTGCCACTTTCTGATACTATAAAACATGTTTCCGAACTTAGTTAAGAGATTCTAAATCTGAAGCCTTTTTGTACATAAAATAGTAACTGTTTTCTGCAATGTTTAAAGAAGCTTTTAGCATTAGTTTCTATTCATAATGTCATCCTGAATCTTCACTGGTGTAGTTTTTGAAATATCTATCAGCATAATAGATACCATAATAAAACAAATAAAGTACCAAAAATATTTAGCCAAGTTAAGTTTTTCCTTTCTGAGAGGTACCGAGTATTAAATATTACAGGAGACAAGATATCAAATTTAATGAATGAAGAAGAGTGATGATATGTATTATTTTTTACTTCATAAATCTTGTTTATTTCTCCATATGAAAACTGTTACTCATACATGCAGAAAAAAAAAAGTGTCGTAAATCCTAATTTTCAATCTTTTTTTCAGTGTCTTACTGTACACCCTTCATTTTTTATGCTGCACAGAAAAATGATTCTCTTTTGTTTGAGCAGCAACTGTAAACAAAATCTTGAGCCTGAGTGCATGATGACATGTCAGTTATTTGTCCTACAATAAAATGTATAAAAGGTAGTAACCTAAGCTCTTGTGCAAAAGGCAAGCTGCAGGGTCATTAAACAGCAAAGGTCTTGCTCTGACCCATCCATGACCTCCTTATCTGAAACGTCTCTTAGAATTGATAGAATCTACTTTAGATCTTGGGTAGAGGAAGCTGGGGATAGGATAAAGGATCAATATAAGTATTTCAGAATTTTAGGTATTTACTAAAAAGGAATCTTTGGTCTTTGTGTGTTTAAGTTTATCCAAATTTCTGTTCAGAATTGGACAACCCTTTCCTAACATTTTGCATGCAAGTGATTGTGTGAAGTATGGTTCAGAGCAGAAGGGAGACAGATGGTAAAGAAAGACACCAAAACATTGGGCCTTAGTGTGGTCATAAGGCTGTAGATTATTCTTGATTCAGAAGCCTCAAGGTGCTACACATTTGCTGTTATTTATCTTTTTACTGTAATCTGAACATCTCTCATGTTCTGTTCCCAGATGAGAAACTTTAGGTTTTAGAATGAGATGAAGTCAAAAGAGCCCATGTCCAGAAAGTGTAGTTTGGTCCTTAGCCATCATTTACTCAGAGTCAGGACTCATTTTGCCTGTCCTTTTTAATTCCCCTCTATTCTCATCGACTTACTTGGTCTGATGCAAAGGTGTATTTTTGATGTTAGGACGGTTGTACTCCCAGAACACCAAGAGGCTTTTGAAAATCGCTTACTTTTCCCCATAAATAAGAGCAAAATCCTGATTTGACTTCCATGTGTTTGACCATGCGGAGGTGTAAAAGAAAAGTGCTGTTCACATATTCAGGTTGCTAAGGAGAAGAGATGTACTCATTGTGTGCAGTAGGTGTGTATTTTCACCCTAGCAGTATACAGGTCATTAGGAGAACACTTAAAGAGCAGAAGGAATGAATGGACTTGGATTTATTCAGATTTTTTTCTTTTTCTTCTATGAAAGTGGGTTTTGTGAGGTAAAATATTCCTCACTTGTCTTCCAGTAGATCTCCACAGCTTTTCTCATGAGATTATGGACTGGCAGCTGGACTACAGCTTTTCTCTAGGAGTAAGCTTTAGAGTAGTAAGCTATACGTTAGGGGTCAAGTAGTAAATTTGCTAACTCAGTAATTCTGAGTTTCGAGACCTTAACCATAAAAAAACCTGTGCAGGCACACTGGTGTGCCACCTATTCAGAAAGTACATTAATATTATCTTTACTGATTAACACAAGCACAGATAGAATTTTGATGCATGAAATACATAGCCTTGTTTTTTATTATTTGAAGACTTGAAAGGTATGAAGTAAGATTCACATCAGCAGAAGTATATCAATGCATTAGGAATTCAACTCAACATATATTAGGTTTATCTTCATATTTAGAAACAGTGCATGCATAGCTCTCTCATGTAGCTGAATCAAAATTGCTCATTACACTCACTCAAAAATTGAGTTATTCCCTGAAAGCACTCAAATAAGGTCTGATTTCTCCTGTAAAATACATTTGCAATTAAAACTTCAATTTCTTATTAAGTTAGCTGTGTTGTTACTTCCAAAATTCAGCCTTCCTTAGTGGTAAGGTAAATATATCTTACAAAGAAAAAGCAATAAAAAGGTGAGATTAGACAAGAGCTGTCTTTAAACTTTGAATAGGAAGCTGAAGTAACAAACGCTGTTGTGTAATGGTAAACAAGGTGTGTCACATGGCCTGAACATGGTATTAATGTGTATTGGTGGTTGTGTTAAGCTGCTAAGCAGCCGAATTTGCAGTTTAAAATTAAATTCAAAGACCTAAACATTGTTTTGTAGTTAGATTCGATATATAAGGAAACCTTCTGGGACTTCATTTTCTGAACTGTGTTGGTTGATACTGGATTTTCTGTCTCCAGAAGTGATTGTCCACTGAAAAACAAATGTCAGCTTTCAGTTTCACTAGATATATTCAGATTATATGCAGTTTCATAAATTGGCCATTTCCTTGTGGATCACAGTCAAGATTATTATTCCAATGCTCATTAGTTTATTAAAGAAATACCTGCTATGCTGGAGGGGTTACTAAGATGGTGGAAGTGTGACTTGCACGTAGAGTTCTTTCTTTATAAATATCTAGGCCACACATTGTGAAAAACTGAGAGAATGTATTTTTAAAAAATCAGTACCATTTAAAGTATTTTTTACATTAGAAGCATCATTTGGACCAGTCTTTCAAACGCTGAAACTAATTTTGTAGATTAGGCCCGATTCTGTGCACATATGACTGCTGGAGATAAGTCCTACTGACAATACAACTATAGGATCTAAATTTTGAGAAGTGAACACTTTCTTGCTTTGATCTTGAAGCTTGCGAGTTCCACATGCACTTAAATTTTAATGTGAATAGGTCCCAAATCTGTGAAGCCTTAGGCTGTTAAACACACATTTAGGCTGTTACAATGATGTTCAGAGGTCAAAGGAAATTCTGATCAAGTTTTCATCAACTAGGTATCTTATATGATACAATGAGATCTGGTAAGAATACATTGATACTTTGCTAGTTATTTCAGAAGAGCTCAGGCAAGAAGACATTTTAACAGGAAAAAAATCTTTGATGTCCTTGTTAAAAGAATCTATTATCCTTTTGCTGTGATAAACATCATATCCTTTCAAAACCTCTCCACCAAAAATCACATTAAGAGCACCTCTATTTTAACTGTGCTTCTTACTGAGTTCTTTGGGAAAAAATGAATTAATTATAAAATATTTAATTGCCCTTGTATTTTAATCCTTCATCCCAACTTCTGAAAGGATGAAAATATTTAGTACAGGTTTCTAGTTGTAAAATGGAACTGTCTTTGCTCCGCTATTAAACAACTCAGTAAATGATTTGAATACACTACTTGGTGTCAACTAGCTGCAGTTTGAAGAGACATAGATTTTAAACTTTTTTATTGCATATAGTCTGGAGGAGAGACTTAGTACACTGAATATTATCTCTTTTTTTTGTATTGTATTGGACTTCTAAGCATTTAAGAATATCACATAAAATTAATGGGGTTTAATTGGTTATCTGCTCCTATTTCTTACAGCTGAGCTGTAACTGTCTTAGATGCTGTAGGAAAGAGTAACTGAGTGACTGGGAGTGACTGAAACCTTGGAAATGCTGCCAATAGCTCCTTCCATTTGGAATTGCTATACAACAGTAACAACGAAAATACTCGTTTTCCAAACTAGATAAAATAAATTCTGTTTATCTAACTTACTAACTCTGGGTGCCAGCTTTCAAGCAGATGCAGTTTTAAGCTCTGTAGATGCTAAATCCTGAAACATTTGGTTTATAAACAAAAAGCTGACATCAAATGCAGCATTGCTGCTAGACTTGGTATATATATGCTGCATTCACAGAAAACAGGGAGATGATTGCTTTTTTGTATGTTGCTTAGGGTTTTTTTCTTATGTTAGAGTATTAAAACAGATATTAAATTTTATCATTAATGCGGTGCGTGGTCTCTCTTCAAATCCCCTTAATTACAGATTGACTCCAAGGATTACACAGCATGGATTTTAATTTTAACTGAAACAAAAAGAAAAGCTGCTTAAAAATTATTCTTGCTGAGTGACTTGTTGGACTACAAAACAATTTTTAACGTCTTTTGACAAGTGTTGTCAAATTTAAAACATTAGAACAGAGCTAAGTACACCTTCAAACTCCAATTGTATCATGTCTGCTTCCCAAATAAAATGTTTTATTAACTTGTTCCTCACAAAGGAATGTCTGCTTCTTATATTTTTAGGGGTTTTTTTAGTTATTCTTTAGGAGAAAAAGACTCGCAGTCTTGCTGAGATGTGTTTATGTTTGAAGAAAGTGACATCAGAATTCATATTTCCTTTCTTTGGTAATTTGAGAGAAATTACCAAGCAGAGTTGACGTTGTAGCAGCAACAGCATATTTCACACCCTTGTGTTGTTTCCACTCTGACCCCTATCTTTAGGACTTAAGAGCTCCACTCTGAAAACTTCATTCCAGCCTGAAACTTAGACTAGCAGGTCTCAGGCCAGAAACAACATTTTCAGAAATTGGGGCCTAAGCCAGTAAGTCTCACACAGGAAACTACTTCTGTGAGTACCTATTATTCATCTGAGTAAAACGTTAAGGATCAGTTTTTAGTGTTTCTTATGGGATTTTTCCCCATTTATTAAAAAATAAAATCAGTTTCCCAAATTGTTTCATTAAGTGAAACTCATTTTTTTACAGTTAAAGCTTATTACTATTTTTTACAGTTTTACTGCATATCCCTGCCAGTTCTTTAAGACATGTAGAAAAAAAAAAAGAAGTTGCTCTCCAGAGCTTCATCAAATAAAATATGCCCAAACCTGAGTGTCCACAACTTCTCTTGAAGTTAGGTGCAGCTGAAAGTGCCCCTTATGTCTTAAAATGTAGACGCAAGTTTCTTCCTTCAAAAATCAGCTCCTTTTGTGACTGAGTAATAACTTTGAGTACAAAAGGCTAGAAGAATGAGAAATTAGCTTTTGGCCAGGAGGTCACCGTGGTGCTGAGGGATAAATCTATCATTGCTGTTTAATGGTAGTTAAGGGTTTGATAAAGCTCCCCTAACTCAGTTTGTTAGCTTAAAACATACTTTCTGAGACTTCACAGCTCTGCAGGTAAATAACACCATTATTGCTGCATCTTTGTATGGGGTAAAATTTTTGCACTTTAAAAGGGTTATTTCAGCAAGCTTTTCTCTCCCTTTTTTAGCTGTCTCTGAATTGCCGCTATCAGAATGTTTAATGGTTTTCTGCATTAGTGTGCACTTGTTTTTTATTCAATCAAACTCTATTGCTTTTGTGTTATAGCCAAGCATAAATCCCTCATGTTTTAACAGAAAAATATTTCTAATGCAAACCAATGAACAAGCTAATTTATACACAATATTGTTCCATCTAATTTGTCCATTAAGTGCAATAGTCTCACCAGTATATGATTTTCAAGTCATATGTGCTTAATGCAGAGGCCAGAAATAGCAACAAATGAGGTGCAATTGTGAATACACTTGCTCTTTATTGCTTTTGTTGCAAACTTAACGTTTGTAGGTTAATAAGGGTGCTTGTGTGTGTGATTTCTTTTAAGTGTTCATTAGGTAATGCACAGCACCATGGATGACACAGTCTGATGGGAGAAATTTGATCCTTCACATTCATTACAGTTGTGTTCTCTTGTCTCTATTCGGTAAAGTTTTAAAGGTATGATTAGTTAGACTTTTAATTAAGTATAGAAAATAGTTCATCATTTTTGTCAAAAACAAGATAAAATGGCCCAAAAGAAATAACAAATATTTTTACTGTAAAGTTCAGTATTGCTAATTGTCTTCTGAGACCTGTTTTCTGAGATCGTGAATGATTTTGAATGCCTGGTGAAGTTCATAGGGGATGAGGAGGCTCACGGCTGTTCAGACAGATCCTTTGATAAATAATACTCTCTCTTTACCACACCGGACAAAATCTGGAAGAAAGAAAAACCCTGCTTGTGTCTCTAACATAAATAAATGTATGCATGAGCGCTGTCTATCTTATGAAGTCGTTCATATTTGTTTATGTTGGAGCACAGGACACACAGTAAGTCTGGTGTCTGGTTTTTGAAACCAGGGTATGTAAGTGTCTATGTCAAAAAGAAAATCGTTCTGGAATCTGAAGGCTGAGACTGGCAGGAAAAATCGCCCTTTACAATAAGACCTGAGTTTGACACGTGTTATCTTTTCAGCAGTGTTGTGTGTTTGCAATACATTTGCTGTTGGTGTAGATGTGAGGGTCGTGCCACTTTGAATATAAAATTTCAGGATTTTTTGCTGGATCTAGATTTTTATATTTATATTATGACCTAGTTCTGCATTTTAGTGTGAGGAGTATTGCTGGGGCTGTTAGTTTCAGATCAAGTGTAACCATCTCTATTTAGTTTACCAGTTTTTCAGAATCAAATTGTAGCTGTCAACAGCTGTTTCATTTTTGGTAATATAATACTTTTTTTTTTGCACACCTCCCCCTCCACAATGCTCATCAACTGAATAAGTGAAGACTAAGTACATAATTTCTGGCGATGTGTTCTGCTTTTGCTTTCCATGCTTTTTCTCTAGCTAAAAAGAACTTCATGGCTGTTAGACAGGATGTGCCGTTTCCTGGAATAGCTAATTCACAAGCAAGTGCTTTTTCAGTTTTGTACGTATTCTTGCACAATAATTTAAAAAAAAAAAAAAAAGAAAAAGCTTTATTCCTTTGGTTTGGGAGATTTGTAGCTTTCTTTTTTGTTATTTTTTCTTTTATTTATCCTCTTATCCACTGGATTAAATCTTCTGTTTAATTATTGCAAAATCCCCTTGCTGTCTCTTTAGTTCAACCTGAATCAGGAAAACAAGGAGTCTGAATTACATTTGAGGAAGAAAATGTCCAGTTTGAAACATGGTGTTTGCAGGTAAATCGGTGGACACTGAAAATAAAATAATTAGGAATAGAATGGCTCTTTATTTTATGTGACTAATTTTGATTTGGCTACATCTGAAAAGGAATTAAAAAATTATATCTTTGCTTGGGGTTTCCCAAACAATGCTGTAAGCTCCAAGTTATTTTGAGGTGGTGAAAGGTGAAACATTTGACGTGTTCTTTTTGGGCAATGCTGTAAAAAAAGAGAGGGCGGGAAAGAGGCGTTGCCACATCAGAGTTAAGGGTGTTTGTGGTTGTCCATGACAGCGGCTCCAGTTTTAAAACACCTGTGTTTACTTTCCAGCTTTTCTCAATCGGCCTGAAAGTGGCCTAAGAATGGCCCAGACAGACCTGCAGTATGACTGTGTTGCCTTTGCAACACATACACACACACACAAAAAGACAGGAAAAAAGACAGAGATAAATCTCTTGTTATGCAGCTAATCATTAACAGCATTTTTGTGCCTAACTGAAAACATTTGGAACTTTTCTAAATTTTTATAGTCTATCAGATAGTGCCTGTATTCTTTTTGCAGATCTGTTAAGCTCAATTTTTATCTTTGCTGGTTTATTTTCTAGCAAAAATAAAATCGGCTTAACATTGTTTTGTGGGGGTTTTAGTGGTAAATAATAATAACAACAAAAATTGGTGTTTTTGTTGCAAAGTTATATTTCGTTCCAACATTTGGAAATATATGTACCAATGCTTGCATTAAAAAAAAAAAAGAGGCACAACCCTCTCTCTGCCACTCTCCCTGGAAAAAAAAAAAAAACAAACTTGTCTTACAACTCTTTTTCTGAGCACAGTTTTGCTTCATAAAAAACTTGTATTTGATGTGTATTAACTTTCTGTAATGTGGTAGCTTGCATTTTATCACGTAGATACCTTTTCCTGCAATGGGTTATAGAATTAAGACAGATGTGAAATAGACATCTCTTGAAAACTGGGTAATGGAGATTGAACATTTTTTGAAAAAAGACAAGCTGAGATATCACATGTTTTCAGTGCTTGCTTAGAAATTTTAAAACCATTTGTGGGGCAGTATTTAAGATATTCCTCTGATGAGAGACGTATTTTTACAACTGCTCCAAATTTATTGATTTTTATCTTTAAAATTTGTTCACATCTTACGAACTCTTTTGGCTTTTTAAGAAAACCTCAGCTGCTTCCTCTAGTATTTTTTAATTGATGTTAACTTCTCTTCCACCTTCTACACCAGATGACGTGCCTGACATTCCTGTTTATAAAAATATGTCTGCTTCATAACTGTGTTTGTTTTTCGTTATGGATCACTCAGTGCAGGTCAGTTTTTGCTTTCTGGAAGCAGAAAGAAGAGGCAAAAGAAACTACAGCACTTATACAGGAGCATAGGTGATTTCTCCCTTAGACTGATTTCTCTTTAGAATTCTGGCCTTAATAGACGCATTCAAGGTCAGTATATGGAGATGAACAACGTGAAACCCCTTAACCAAGATATCTAGCCTAACTGGAGCACAATTCCTTTAATACTGTTGGTCTGACATGATGACTCAACAGAGCAAAGTGGGAACATGCCCGTCCACTCCAGGCCAGGCACCTCTGATAAATGGAGAAATTGTACCAGAATTATCTTCCTTTGTGATGCACAGCAGAGCAGCCACCTTTCCACAGCTTTCCCAAGGGGCAGGAAAAACAGGGCAGGGATGTGCTCCAATGAAGCTGCCCTCTGCAGAACACATAGCGTGCTATCAACCATCTGCAAGGAAAGATGCTCGGAAAATAGAGGATTTTTAACATTGCCCGTTTTGAGTGATTCAGCTAGAAAATCTGGAGGATATTCATCTGAATTGGGAGCTTGTGAGCTAGATCCTCACCTGAATATCTGCACAGTAGTATCACTGAAATCCATGTAGTAGTACGGTTTCATATCAGTAAAGGAGGTAAGCCAGTACCTTAGTTAGGAAAGGGGAGGCACAAGAGACCTAAAGAGCTCACAGAATTTATTCCAGGGGGCCATAAAGGTAATTAAATGATACCTCTAAAAGATAGGGAAGTTGTCACATTTACTAAATTACCGGATATAGATGTGTTTTAAAAGCCAGCTGGATAATGTCAGCCTATGAAAGGGGAAGAAAAAGCTTTGTGAAAGCAACTATTTTTCTGGAGGCAACGCTGACATCTTGATAAGACAGAGGTAAATAAGGAGCTAATATTCAAAATATGTCTAAGCGGTTTGAATGCCTGCCTCTCAAGACTTTTAATGGTTGTTGTATATCTAACCCACTCACAATGTTTTGAATCCTGCTGAGTACCTGTTTTGGGCTGCCACAGCACCTCTAGAAATCTGATCATCTCTTCATTTTTCAACCTCTGTTAAAATTACTCCCTGCTCCCTGTAAAAGCTGATGATTAAATAAGAGCAAAATTAAAGATAGCCATTTCCTAGCAGTTAAAACTTAAGTGACCTTAAAAATGGCATTGCCTCTATGAAATGTGTGTATTCAGTTTGTCTTTGTGACCATCTCATAGGTCACTCTAGCTGTTCACTTGTGGGTTTTTAGCAATAAAATATCTGTGAAATACTACTGAGTCTCTAGACGTTCATTACAGATATAAGACAAAATCAGCCAGCTATCTAAGAAAAGGTGTAATTATGTGAGCTGTAGACCAATTGTCCAGTTAGGGATGTGTACACAAATGGGTAGAGTTGTTCACGTCGTTGCTCAGATGAGCTATAGGTTGGCTGTCTCTGATCTAGGCTTTGTTAGGTGACACTGAATCCAACATGATACCCAGAATCTCACCTGGGAACACTTTCACACAGACTCTCTAGAAGATCTTGTGTGGCCATTTGTAGTGACTCTGCAAAGCAAGTTTTTGGGATCCCTCCTAAATATACTGGACAGTTTTTTCCTGATCCTGTACTGGAATGATATCAATATTGACAGAACTCTTCTGTCTTAAGAAAATACAGCTAAAAAGGGACAAATACAGAAGTTACAGTCTCTGCAGCTTTTTTTTGGTCCTGTTCAATAGTGTATTCGACACCACAGATCTTGCAAATCCTACTACAACTGAAATATCATGGATTCCCCCCCTTCAGTTTGGTCAAGGCCTGTGTGCTGGCAAGATTGCTGTACCATCTTGCTTTTGGTCACTTTACACCTTTCTGATCCAGGGTTAAGGAGACATCTTGAAGGCAGGATACATTTTCATCAGCCTAAGCACCACCTCTTACTGTATTTCCAGGGGATATCACAAACTCAGAAGAGTGCACAAGTGTCAGGTATTAGTGCATCTGGTTCTTCATGAACCACATGCTGTTGTCTCACCTGGTCTGATTAAAGGTGCAGTCAGAGGGAAGCCAAACAATTTATTTGGTTTGTTCCTGAAATATGTCAATATCCAAGATTTGTGAAGCAATTCTTATTTGTAAACATCATGCAGTGGATTTGCTTTCTCCATTCAGTGCTTGATCTGGGAAAGTTGAATTCTTAACAACCTAGTACATCAACTGCTACTTCTGATCCTCTCAGGGGGGTTGCCACTTGCAAAATCTTTACTGGTATATAATACTTAATTTATAGAAGCTGTGGGTCTTATACTCACTGTAAAAACTCAAAAATCCATCTGCCTTCTTCACTTTTCAGTCAGAGACTCTTGACAAGGATGAAAAGTGGTGAAGTTCACATGTGCTCCGCATTTGTGCCTGTGTTTGTAGCAATTGTACATACAGTCCATGGGAAACAGCTGTTTCAAAATGTCCTGGTTTGCAAATCTGAGGCTCATCTTCATCTTCTTGATGACCTTTCACTGTTCTGTTCTTTTCCTGTGTACCAATGTGACTGGAAGCCCTCTGTGGTCTTTGGATCAGAGTCTCTCCTGGATAGAAAAGATTTCTCAAGAGAACACTGCATGAGAATGTACTTTAATTTTAACATGAAAAAAAAAGAGAGAAAGGATTTTGTACGAAGTATCTAGCAGGCACATCTTTTAGCCTCGTTTCCCTAAGAAAATAAGGGATGTATGATTATGCAGTCTTTGTTTTCACCTTCTGATTTTTAGCTACTTTCAACCAAATCTGACAGAAGAATAACAGTTGATCCCTAATAGAGTTTCTTTCTTCTACTCAGTTGCCAGTTTTCATGAAACTCCTCATGTCCCATTCAAAGAAAAGTCAAGGAGAACTTTATCAGCAGCCATTACTGTTTAGCAGCAGACAGCTGTGCAACAGGGTATCACTACTGTCCAAATGATGGGTCAAAAAAGGTATGTAGAGTGAACTGGAGGTATTGTAGTAGAAAGCTATAAAGGATATAGGTAGAATCCATTAACTTTATGTGGACATTGTAAGGAATATGAGGTGGTTTTTATGAAAGAAAAGGTGGTAGGAGGGAAGTATAAGAGAGAGGGTGAGGATCAGTAATCAGTATCAGACAGAGCTTCATTAATATTTTTAGTACAGAAGAACTTACTTTATTTTTATACTGTTTTTTAAAGAGATCTTTTTGCCCAAGCAAGACAACACATTTTAATGTCAATATAATTTTTTGTTTTGTTTTGTTTAGTATATCAAAATACTGCATCTAGTAGCAGAACTGCAAATTTTAAATCTATCAAGAGTAGTATGGCCATGGTGATGATCTTCAATCATTTCTCTCTGTTGCTCTTTTTATGCTACATTTAAAGTGATGACATTAAACCTTGAAAAGGTTTTAACTTATCAAATTGAAGTCTACACCTTTCATTAGTTTTTAGTAGCATGAACACCAACTGATCTCTGGCAGTTTTGGGGGAAGTAGTGAGGATTAAAAGACATGGTACTTGAATTAAGTTGATGTTGAAAAGGTACTGGCACCAAAAACTCTCATCGTTTTAAACTCATTCATTTTTGTGGTCCAAGATTCATTCAGTGACATTTCCGACTTGGAAAAAAATATTTTAAAAAAATTTTGGATTTTTAACAAGCTCAAAGACAAGTTGGTCTTATTTTCAGATACTTAGAATAACTTCACTTATTTTTCTTTAGAAGAATAATCTGTTTAATACTTCAATATTAAAGCCCTTTTAGATGCATGTTGTTTACACAAATACTTCAAAATAAAGGTTAGAAAAAAACCCTAAATATAAAAATAATCACAGAAATCTTGTCACATAAAAGAAAATGGGATGTGAAAAAAAATATTTATCTTTTTTTTATCCTCATTTTGTGTTTGGTTCCTTCTATCTTTTGACTTACTTCTGAAAAGTGGGTTGAGCTTTGCATTCTTCTCTTTCATATTTCCATACAAGTTATTACTTCTCTCTTCTCGCATCTTACACCATAACTTCATGACATCATGCAGCTTTCTTGTTTTCCCCCTTCTGAAAAATCTTTTCTTTTTTCTTTCCTCATTGTTTTCCTAACTTATCCTTCCTTTTTTCAAGCCTGGATGTTTGTTTCTTTCTCATCTGTCTCAGCCACTTCATTGGGCCAACAAGAGCCTGAACATCCCCAAAGACCTTTGTCCCATGCTAAGAGCTGTACCTAAGATACTGGTATTTTCGTGTATGTTGGCTTTAGTTGTTCTGTGAAGCAGAAAGATTACTTCAGGTCCCCACTAATCAAGCGGAAAATGGATGACATGAGCAAGATGTGAAAAGCTCATTGGTAGCCCCTGGAGAAGTATTGCATTCAAAGTTGACAAATTGCAGGGGATTTAAGGAGTGCATGATAGGGCAAGCAAATGGTGTTGCTTTCAGCAAAGTTATTCATCAGAACATTTGTCCTTTCAGAGAGGCAGGTTATTTAGACAATAATTATGAGTATTGTGTATGTGCACAATTGTACAGTGTTACTTGCTATACATGCAAAAAAGCTACACTGAAATAGCCAGTTAATCAAGAGTTAACCTAAGTTCTGGCATTTCTGAAGTGAGCATCTTCATTTACTCCCCTCTCCCCTGAAACAGTATGTTAACATTTTTCATTATAGGATCATGTGTGCTTTATTTCACAGCATTCTTGCTCCACACAGTATCCAGAGAACAGCCAATCAATATATTTTTTTTATCTTCTTTGTTCATTATGTGTGCCAGTCTCTTGTTTACTGGATACTGTTAAAAACTTTCCCTGAAAACAGAATTTCGAGTAACCGTAATGAGGATTTTCTGCAGTAGTCAATGTTATAAGAACCAAAGGTTTAATAAACAATGATTTAATATATTCCTGCAAGAGTGTTTGCTTCATGGGGAAACCAAGGCATGAAGAAATTAAGGTCAAAAGCACCCACAAATTTTGCATGCCTATTTGTGATGTACAAGACTTTACCTTTTAGAATGTTCATAATTCTTAAATTCCTGGCATTTAAGGCCAAGCCCCGAAGATATTTTTATGTATTGGTCTTCTGAAAATCACAGATCATTGATTTCGCGGGTTGTTTTTGTATTGAGCCCAGAAATTTATGTTTGTTTAAACCTGCTTTCCAGAAAGGTGTCTAGGTCTGACGTAAAAATTCCAAGAGGTGGAGAGACCCTCATTTACCTTTGATAGTTTATTCCAGTGATTCCAGTTACCCTTACTCAACTAGATTAAAAATTCTTTTATATCCAGTCTTTTCTGTCCGTTCATCAAGGCACAATGAGAATCAGTAGCAACACAAAACTATTTCATTCCTGGTACTTGATTTACCTTGTTCAGAATTAGCACATCTCTGTAGATTTTTACTGAGTTGGCATATTCTTAGGGATTTTTTAATAATCTGAACAGAATAAACTTTTTCAATACATGGCTTTTTCTCTAGTGCTTTCATTTACCATTATGGCTTTCTTCCGCATCTTCTCTGGTTTTTTAACATCCTTTTGTTTCAGAATGTGGGCACAGTTGCATATGCATTTTTATATCATTGTTTATTAGTGTCATACATAAAGTAAAATCACCTTAATTGCTTCATGGAGATACTTAATATTTTACTGTGTATACACCAAAATATTGCATTTTTACAGTTTTTCCACAGAATTATACTGTGACCTCGCATTGTAATCCCAGATCTTTTTCAGAGTCAGTGCTTTTCAGAATACGGTTACCCTTTCTGTAAGTGTAGTGTCTGCTCGCTGTTCTCAGACTGAAAGTTTTGCATTTGGTTTTATTACAATACATTTGATTTGAATACACCTAGCTACCAAGTGGCCCAGAACATTGTTTCATCATCATTATTTGCTTACTTTCTTTGTTGTTCATGAACATTACTAGCCACATCTACCTGGTGCCGAGTAACTGAAGGATAAGTTGAGTAAGAGTATGCCTAGTACTCACACCTGTGCAGTCCTACTAGTATTCTAGTATTATTCAGTGACAATTGCCTCTTGGAACCTTGGAAGGTTTTGGTGTTTTTTTTAACTGTCAGGCCATTCTGGATAATTTAAGTTTTTTCTTGATGGTGCACAGGAATTTTTTTTTTTTATCAGTCTGTTATGTCTGACAAGTCAAAATCTAACGAATCTCTGTACAACATTCACTTCTAATCTTATCAAAGAAGGAAATCAAATTTGTTTGGCAAGACCTATTTTACACCAAAAATATGTTGGCTGGGAGTAATTATATTCTTTCATTAAAATCTGTATTAGTTGGATCCAGTGTTTTCCCCTATTTGGCCCAGTTTTAATCCCACCAGTCTTTTTTTTCTTTTTTTTTTCTTTTTTTTAAAAATATTGACACATTATTAGTGCTTTTCTAGTCTTTGGTAATATCCTGCTATTTTAAGGTTGATTAATGGGGATCTTCTATAACACCCTGTGACACATAAAGTAAAAACTGTCTGAATCCGTAAAACTTTTATCCCTCCTTGATTTCTAATAAACTGAAAAGTGCTTATTAATTCTGCAAGAACTGTAACTATATCATCCTGTTTTTTCCAGAGATAGGTCATCTTATATACTGGACACTCCTGGAGTATTTTTGTGTTACAACTTATAGTATAGGTATTCCAAACTTGGAATGGGCTTACACATTCACTGTTCCCCTCATAATGAAAAAATCCTTATTATCTGTAGTCCTGACAACTGCATTTTTCCTTGATGCCTTTAGCTACTCTTATCAATTGGCCTCTGTGTATTCAAGAGCTGTGGTCCTGTGTTACTGATCACTCTAAAAGGAACAATGGCATGGGGGTTTTTTAAGGTATCCTGTTCCCTTACTGCCTCTCTTATCCTTCCTGTTAATCAGAGATTTTTTTACATGCCAGTTGTCCACCAGGTTTTAGTAATGCTGGTTATATAAATTTTATTCACATCAATGAGAGTTTCCTCTGACTGCTTACCCAGATTCCTAGGATCAATACATAAACAATTGAAGAGATTCTTTTCATTATATTCTTTGCTATGTTGGTTCAACTTGCTCGTTAGGTGCTGAATTTGAGCATGTACCTCATTTGCCTTCCAAATAACCTCCCCTTGTGTTGCTGATTTAATATCCTGGCTGCTCCAGCTAGTTTCCAACTGAGAAGATTAGCCTCCTACTTGTGTGCTGTAGGCCGTCCTGTTCATACAGTCCCTTCTTTCACTGATGTGCTGTTTCACGGATTGAAATCTGCTTCTTTTCAGTCATGAATGACGTGCAGAAAATGCTGGAAATAAACTTTCTCACTTGTGGTAACTGTGGATAGCCCCTTACATTTTAATTTTCCTCTTAAATTTTTTCAGTGCGGTTGAAGCCTTCAGTAATTTCATCTGAGGTCTGATGTGGAGGCATTATATACCATTTATGCTCAGTCTTCAATTGACTTCAGTTGCAGCTGTGAGTGCACGGTACTCCTGCAGATTAGACATGAGGGATTTATCTTGCACAGTCAGAAAATAGGTAACGTACTATTAATCTGTCTGGAAACTTTAAGTTAATCCATGCTAAGGTGCCTTGGCCAAAGGATGGATAGTTTCCATGACTGCTGAGCTGCCTTCAGCTCCATTAGATATGAAGCGTATTTGCTCTCTTCCTGCAGTCCCATTCCAATGGCTGCAACAAAAGAAACAGGAATAAACAGGTAACAGGCTCTTTCACTGGGCAGGGATGATTCATGCCCAGGTATAGGTCCACCAAAAGCGATTAGAAAGAAGCCTGGAAAAAAAAAATGATCATGCATTTAAAAGTAGAATCATAAGGCATGTGTTCTGGTAACCTTACCTGTGCCATTTCCTAATATCTCTCTACTTGACTTCATGACCTTATTCATTTCCTGCCAAGAAAGGGATTTAGCTTTAGCTAAACTTTAGCTTTAACTGCCACTTGTTGGGGCTCCATTTACAATCAATACAAAGAGGGGGACATATCACCACAAGGCAGTCGTTCTTCTCTAAAGGTAAATGCAGAGGATAGGTGAAATGTGCTTTGGAAGTGCCTGGTTCACTTAAACTTTAGGTGACTGAAGACAGGGGAGATAAATGTCATCATTTCTCTCTGCGTAGTACTTACGTGTATAATTCTACACACAGGTCTGTGTGGAAAGGTACACTCACAGATGGATTTCGGTGTGTGTGCCCCTATACATCCATATATATGCAGTGTTAACGTGTAGCTGTACATAATAATGTGTTTTCCCTCTACCTATAGTGCTTCAAAATACATCTTAAATCAAGCCTCAGGTTTGTTAAAGTTGCATTTCTGAATTGAGCTACTGAATTTGGCCCAGATCTTAATTTGCTTTGTTAATCACTGATGAGAGCTAGTAGTCTTGTCCCCTAGATAATTTCGGTAAAAAATGTGCTATAGCAATGATACGAAGTTGCCTCTGTTTGGCAAAGAGCGGCTCCTTACACTTCAAACACACCAAGAACTTCTCAAGGCATGGTGTGTTTAATGGCTTCTGTCAAAAGCTTGGTAACGCGTTGAACGTGAGAGGTTGTGTGACTTTTGTCCTTCATTGTTTATAATGAAACAGGGTAAAGATGTGTTCCCTGGAAATCCCAGGGTATGTTTATTTTTTTTCCTTAATCAGTTGCTAATGATATCTACTTTTTTTTAAGATACATGTTTAGGAGATTAGGCTAACCTTGAGACAGGCTCCCTAGCATTGTCTTTCCCTCTCTTCTGCGTAAAAACATTAAGTGTAAACCATTACTTACTTTCTTAACAAAATGTTCTTCATAAAGTTAAATTCCTAAAATGTGAGTTGGCATATGAGATTTTCTACTCAATATACATGATTTAATCCTTGTTTCTTAGTAGTGTTACTTATTTTCTTTCTGTGGAATAATAACTACAGAACGTGTATTACAATTATGCTGTAGGAAATATTATGAATGGTTTAAATTATTTTTTTACAAACTTTTGAAAAGTTATGTTTTTTAATAATAATAATTTGGTTCAGTGCAGTAATAATGAAATTATCAAATGTACTCTGAATTTGCTAATCAATATCTACTTATGGTGGTTTTTTATTCAGCTGTGAAGTTTATTGTAGATACCAGCAGTTAGTTTCAGTGTTTGTAGCAACAAATATTTCAACCTAAATGCTAAATTACAACAATAGTAATGATGATAATTGTAGCTACTAGGAAGCAATTGTTCCTGGCCACAGTTCTCCAAAATATGATACGAGAGTTAAAAAAAATCCTTTGAAATAATATATCTGTAAAATGAAGGATTTTTTTGAAGCAAGTAGGACAAGCAAAGGGATCTGCTAGTAACTCAGTCAAAGGAGTGGTTTCCTAGAGTTGAAAAACCATTGCTGATTACAGACTCTGAGTTAGCAACTTATCTAGGAAAGACAGAAATTTCGTTTTATATAAAAGGGCTTATTTTCAGAGAAACTGGCAATTCAACTACAATCTGGTTGATGTAAAAGTAAGACTTTTTGTGGAAGGTTATATACCACCTAGATGCCGGATAAAGTTCTCAAATTTTTTCAGAACCACAGGGCAGTAAATTAAAAAGAAATCTAAGTTCTATAATATGTTGTATTTCAAATTTGCGTCACACTATGAAGCCTCAGCAGACAGTCTGAGTATTAAATAATGCTTCTTTTACTGCAGAAGTATAATTTCCTTGAAGCCTGAAAAATTAATTAATCTTTGTAGGAAATAAGAAGTTCATTAATTCTTGCCAACACTGACAACTTGTTAGTGACTAGACCAGAAAGAAACCCCTCACCCCTACTGAATTTACTGTGACAACTTTCGTTGACTTCAGTGGGAGCGGTGTCAGGCCCTGTGTAATTAAGTCCAGTGAGCTGTAAATATTCCTATGATGTAATTTTGACAGTTACAGTCCATCTTATTTATATTTCATAAGTTATCGCTAACTCTTTGCTAGAAGTTTTTGCTTGACATTTTGGAAAAACATGGCCTATTGATGGCATCTCCATTCAGCTGCTGTTAATATATCCCTAAGAGCTGGGATGAATTAGTACTTTCTTTCCCCTCAAGAGGTGCAGTGTAGCTGTATTTCCACCTCTGAGCAATGGTGGGACTTCAGTGTATCTTCATAAATCATGATCCAAGACTAGCTACCAACTTCACTGAAAAACAATATATTTTGGGGCTGAATTTGCAAACTCCTTAATTTAGTGAGTGCATTCTTTTGGAGTATTTGATCTTAGTGTATGAGTTGTTTGTTTTATTAACTCTGATACTTGAATTATATTTAGGTAACATCTTTTGTAGAAAACTGTTAAATTTTACAGTCTGCCAAGACTCTTGGCAAAGGGCAAAGCGATATTGATGCAAATGAAACAGTGATAATTTATAGTTTTTAATGTAAAAATCAAAAGTTAGTCATATTACAGAATACAGAAAAAAACCCCATAATTTGAGGAAACAAATCTTGGTTTCTTAATATTTAACTTATATTCTCAAAAGTTTTTCCTGCTGCTTTGACCTCTAGCAGTAGTAGTGGTGGATATTAAGATAGCAGTCAATTTCACCTGAGGCTGTTGATAATTTAGTCATCCGAAACAACTTCTTCTAAACAGTGTCTCTAGGATGTAGTTCCTCCCTCCAAGGGGAGTGGTCTTTTATTAGATTATGTAAATCGAGAGACTCATTCATTACCAGTGCATTGCTAATTCCTGCCTTAACCTGCAGAACCAGGAACTACTTGTCGCTTTTCCTGCATACAGCAAACATGAGAAGCCACTGTTCCTGCATTCACTTTAGTTTCTTGGGAGAATTGAATGAAAGTAGATTCAAATCAGCAGGGGATTTGTTTGTCAAATTTTGCAAATGAAGATGCAGAAAATTGAGGTTTACAAGCCCCATTCAGCAGTCCAAGATACCAAACTAACTTCAGCTTTCAATGTAACGTTCATACTGACTCTTTCAATCTTAATTTTGATTGATTACTTACCAGTAGAAGTTTGTACTGAAATCTTTCCTTTGTGCTCTTTATCCTATGCTCACCTTTTCATTCTTTCCATGTCAATTATTAACACGGTGACGTTACTTGTTGCTGCAGTAACTTTGTTTCAGTGCAGCTGTTGCCAGGTGAATTTTCTTGAGCTCTTGATTGTCACATTTACAAAGATTTTATGAGATATCAGGAAAGTTTTGTTTCAGGCAGCAGTCTTCAACCTTACATTCTCAGGGAACTGGCCTGTGCTGTCTCTAGATGTTTTATTTGATAACAAAATACAGAGGGAAGTGCACTGTGTGTAGATACCAGGTTATGTACGGTAGGTTTTGTTAGCAAGGTAGATACCAAGACATTGAAACACATTGAATTAAATTCATTGGGACAGACTTGCTGTGGCCATGGTGCTCAGCAGACAGAATGCGTCCAATTCCCGTGCTAATTCAGATCTTCGTAGGTCTGTTTTTTGGCTGGGAAGTGTTGCTGAAATTGGTGAGTCCGGTGAAGCTGCGTGTCACCAGACTGTGACTGTTGCAAGACACGAGACCAAAGTCCAGGTGCTCGCAGCTCTGACAGCGTGCCAGTGGCCAGGCAGCACACACCCTGGGCTGCTGCCCTGCTCTTAGAGCAGGGGCTGGGTGTTAATTCTGCAGAGGTCCAGCACCAGTTGTGTCCAGTTCACAGGCTTGAACTGGTCATCCCAACTGCAGGCTTTAGGCAGCAGAGGCCCTTGCTGCATTCATACAGGTGGAAATTCCCTTAAAATATTTCTTGGCCAAGGTGAAACAATGTTCACTGTCGTTTTCTTCTTCAAGGCTTCAAGTTCCTGCTTGCTTTGTGGTAGTTTCTCCCATGGAAACCCACGCAGAACACCAGCTCTGAAGAATTTCCTGATTTCTATCCCGAATTTAGTTAGTATCTTTCCACATTGGATACAAACCTTTCTTCAAATCTCTTCCTAAGGCAGAGGAGGCCTGTACTGTCCGTTGCCCAAATTAGTTCCTTGTTGGCACAGTCTAAATTTTAACTTTCCACCAAAGCAGAGTGAGACCAAAACTAAACCACATTCCCCCTCTCCCCAAGCCACCCCCCCCTCCACACCCCCTGCCAGCTCATTCATGGATGACAAACAGAAGGCAAAGAGCCAAGTTTTGCCTTCCAGGGGAAAACCCAGTGTAACGGCCTGAAAACACTGCAAGGGTAGAGAGAAGCAGCTGGAGAAATAAGGAAAGAATGAAAAGCCGTTGCCTAAAACTATTCTTTCTTCTTCCCTTTTCTCATCCTTTTTAGCATTCTTCCGAAAGTAGAAAACTGACAACTAGACTCAAGTTCTCTGTTTCTTTTATAGTGTGCTGTGGTTCCCTGTTAATAGATGTGAGGATGTGTGTACAAGGACCGATGTCAATTTTCTTGCTATAATGACGTGGGTTTTTTTCTTTTGAATCTGAAGTAGGAACAGAGAAGTATATTGTTTTGCTTTATTTCAAGATAAAACCAAAAAATTATCCTGCCGTGTATCTTTCTTCAAACTTAGCTGCCATGGGAGTATGATACATTTTTACCCACCCCTGTTGTTGAAACTTTTTGGCTAGTTGATTTCTTTATATGTCCCTTAAAATGTTGGTAGCTCCTGTTAATTGTCCTTGTGCGTACTGATGGGCCCAGAACTGATTGTCAAGCTCCCCTACTTAAAGCTCGGAGAACAAGCTGCTTATGATGACCCAACAGAGACATAAGGGAGGTCTATGAAAGGGAGAGTATTCAACCAGCCTTAATCCTTGTTTTCAGAAAGGCAGTGTCTTTAAGTGCAGACTAATTAGTGAATAGACGTGGTTGTAGATTCTTGTAGGCTTGTCTTTTGTTGGCTTGAGATGAACTGAGCAGCTAATAGAAATAGTTTAAAATCTCTGCTTTGCTTTTCTTTTAGTGCACTTTAATAGGGTATGGAGATGAGAAAATATAAATCAAAGCAGGAGCAAAGTTAAATACAAACCATCCAACTACCTATTTTGTTATATTCCATTTAGATTAGCAGTTGTGCTTGGAGCTCCCATTCATGGAAGTCTGGCCCCGTGCTTCTACAAGAATTGTTCAATTTATAGCCTTTGACATATATCAATACTAGAAAAGCATGCATTTTTTTTTTCTTGTTACAGTAATGTATTGTGCAAGCATTACTTTGCATTTTAATAGTATGCTACAGTCATCAATCACAAAGTGATCAATCAAGATGAACATAGTTCTCCCATTTTAGTGCTAGGGAAACTGAATTCCAAGAAGTGAAGTGAAATTCCTTAAGAATTCATGGCATGCCTGAGACTAGGACCTAAATCTGGCTCCCCTCTTCAATTATTTATCATATCTTATTACATGTTGTATAATAAAATTGCCCAACAGGTAGGAATAACCATCTGCATATTCCAAAAAGTCGTTTGTGGTAAAAATGAATGCAAGGAAGGGCATAAGGGGAAACTGAGTTAATGTTAAATGCCATCTAGTCATAGTCATCTAAAAGAGAAAGCATTCCTTAAAGATCAGCAAGACATTTGAAATATAGTAAAAGAGTTAAAAAAAAAAAAAAGGTTTTTTGGGGACTTGTATTTCCCTTATTATTTGCATATTGCTTGACCTTCACACAATGCAGAGGGAAGCAGACATAGCAACTTACTGTTCTACTCATTTTCTAAAATTAACCATAAATTCAGTGATATTCAATAACAGTACCTTGGTTATTGAAGCACATAACCTTTTTGCTGCCTTTATCACCTGTATTATCGATAGCAGATAATTACTGCAAAGCAGCTGGCTGTTGGTTTTAGAGAGCATCAATTGTTCTCTTGTCCCAGCTGTTGGCTAATAAGGACAGTCAACACATCTGTTTCAACAGCTGGTAATTAACAAAAGCCTAATTGCTGCAACTCTTTTAACAACACATCTATGAAAGAGTAGGGATGTGGAGGAATATTATTTACTCTGTGCTCTGCACTTTCTGTGACCAGTTTCTTTTTTCTTTTTCTACTTTGAACACCGCTGCCTTTGTCTGACACATTGAATGGCAGGAGAACACAATATGGTAATCCACAGCTTAAGTTTTTCAGATCTTTGTTGGTGTTTCTTATTGCAACATTTCTTTGCTAAGTTGCAAGATAAAATGGATCAAAAGCATTTTGTGGAGTTTCAGAGAACAGCTACAATCCGCAGCAGTACACCTACGCAATGGGGCTGCCAATCCAGCAGCCTCCAAAACAAAGTCTTGGGTTTCCCTGTTTGTGTATGAGTTTAATAGCCATGCACCCCTTCCCCAAAAAGGTGTCATCCTCCTGAAAGTGGTGGTTATTTGAAGAATTTTTTTACTGCTATTCAGATCCTTCGCAAAATTTATTGCAAAGATGGTGCTTTTCTTTCCTCGGATGAAACTTGCGTACTTTGGTCAGTTTAACAGTAAATGCCAGTTGGCACCTTGCACTGCACAATTATCTCCCCATTTTATCATTACAGAATTGGAAAAGGTTTTGCACAATTCATGTCTAAATATCTGCATTTATAGTATCAGTCAGCAAACGCAAAGTCAAAGACATTTCTCTTAATTGGACTTATTCTGTGTGTTATCCTTATGTACAGCACATAAATAATAGGAATACTCATCATTAAATAGAATGCATGTATACAAATACTGGGAAATGTTAATCCCATTGAAGTCAATAGTTAACTGTTGGCTTCAATGGGTCAGGATTTTCCCTGCAAAACGAAATTTTCTTAAAAGCTGGACACAAATTTGGCATTCATAATGCTATCCATGGAAATAAAGTATTCAAGTATTAATGGAACTATTGCCTGAAGCATTACCCAAGTCAGGCATCTGTTGCAGATTGTGTGAATGACCGAGTCAGTAAAAAATTCTAAGAAATCGCGTTTAAAGTGGTATTTTGAAGTGGTAAACTGTTGATGAAAAAATTGTGATTCTTTGCTAAAAGTTAGTCAAGATGACTTGATTGCACTTGTCTCACTAACATTTCATTTGGCAAATATTTCTGTACACTGAGTTCTTAATTGTCTGCTGGGTATGTTGAAAGCTATATAAGAAATTCTACCCAAGTGCTTGCCATTGACAGAATACAGATTGCATAATTAGAAATAGCCTGGCAAGACAAGTTTGGTTCAACAGGTGTTCAGGTGAATAAATGTATAATAGGTGCAGTGAAAAACTGTAAGATATGCTTTGAACAAATAAAAACAAAAGCATTGGCTAAAATTCTAACTGTAGGATAGTAGCGTAGAGAAGTGTTTACTGTCTGAGTTTATCAGGACATTATTTTTGTACACAAGAATCTGTAGAGATTTAGATGGTTTCTTTTGTCTCGCACAAACAAGAAAAAAATAAATACACCTGCATTAGATTATACTGTGGAAAATTACTGGGGCATTTGATATTGACGAAAGTGTTTATCTTTTCAATGGGTTATTTTATTTCATATTGCAAGTTATGATTTTAAAGAAAATAGCTGTGGGTAATGTATCACTCTTCCTATTCCCTTCTCTTCCTCTTTCTTCCTCTGAAGATTACAAGAATTATCAGATATGCAGCAACTGCCCTTTTTTTTCCAGTTGAAATGTAGTTGAGTCTGGATGAGTCGCGACAGAAACTTAGACGTGTTCTGCAACGAGAACTAAAACTCAGGTAGAAAGTGAAAAGAATGCTTTTGCCCAAGGCAAATATCTAATAGAAACTAACAGAGTAGATATGCAGTAGGGGGAAATATTATTACCTCATATAAAATTTAATAAATTGATTTTTAGCAGAAAAGACCAGAAATCTTTAGTATGAGAACACACTTTTGAGTCCTGAGTGAAGGTAACTCACCTATATCAACAGATCTCATCCAACAGTATAGCATCCACAACAATCCATGGAGGCATCCGTCCTCTGCTGATTCAAAGGTGCTGCCTATTGAATCCTCTCCTGTACATTTTCCACCAGACAGATGGTTCCTATGAAGACTTAAATGTGTGTTCTCACAGACACTTCCATTTGCTTTCTTACTTTAATTTAAAATCTGTAGTCTGAGTTCTACCTGGGTGGAAAATGTTGCAGTAAAATTGTGGAGAAGCAAGATTCAGAGTCAAAATCAGCACCAGCTATTCAGACTCAGTATGACTGATCCCTTTTACACATCTAGAATTGCATAGACTGAGAATAAAACTGTTTTAAATTATCTGTTGAGGATCCTCTCATCACAGGAGACGTGATGGTAGTTTGTTCACAGTGTGTCAGAAATTCACGGTCACCCCAGCTGCACAAGTGGCTCAAGGTAGTGAAGCCTGCAGCAGCCTCAGGAGCAGGCATGCAGCTTTGTCTTTTTCCCCAAAGTGCCAGGCACAGCATTAATCCAGCTGGAGAAAGAACCCAGATTGTCTTGCTACACTGATGAGAGACAATCACAGGAAGAGTACTAACAGGCTTGCAAGATTCGAAGTTGGTTTGAGTTAAGGTATGGACATGTCAGTGTGGGGTATATACTCATGGATTCTCTTATTCCTAATTTTCCTGCTGACAGATACTTTTATTCAATAATGATTTATTCGTAAGTGTAACAGTTGCTGTTGAGCTCAGCACTTTGATTCTGAGTTTCTGGGTGTATGAAAATATCGGATAATTTTGAGTGTGTATACCTGCTAGTAATTCATTTTCCATAAAGTGAAGACCACAAGGTGAAGTACTAAATATTAACTCAAGCTCTTCCCTGCCTTTCCTTCCAAGTCCTGCAAGAGTTACGGACCAAAGCAGTCCCACTGAAGTAATTGGGACAATTCATTTTTATAATTCTGACACACTGATGGCTTTTATGAAAGATTTGTAGTTTAATTCTGGTAGTGGGATTAGACACTGCTGCTTTCTGCAGAAGTACTGTCTGTGAAGAGGTAACAGTCATTCTGTCTCTTTGCATGAAAGGTTATAATTTGGAGTGTATTATCACTTGACATCAGTTACAAGATTTGGAGCGTAAATTGTTAACTCCTTTATTGCTCAAGTTACTGCCTTGCATTCTTTTTTCTGCCCCTTTTATGAAGCATGAATGATTTCAATGTACATATTTTCTTACAGACAAGAGACTTGTGAAATGTTGCAGAGTGTCTCATTCGGACTAAGTGTCTCAGTTGGGCCGAAATCATGGATAAGGAACTGAAATAAGTCAATGTCTCATAGCGGAGAAGCCAAAGGGTAACCAAGTCCAAACGGCAATGGAAGGGCATGATCAATGGCTGGTCAAAGGTCAAAACCAAGGACTTTACTATAAGGAGGAATCTGCAATAGAGGCTGGTAGTGAAGTAAGGCTAGAAAGATTTACCCAAGCAAGAATTACTCCTGCATCCATGGAGTGGAGCTGTGGGTGACACCTCTTGAACACTCAGGAGTGTCTCACCCACCTACTACAAGTGCAAGAAACAGATTGTCAGTCATAGTCATGTATATAAGTCAGGTTTATCAATCTTGGTCAAGTTTATTAAGCCTTTATTAGTTGACAAAACCAATTATCTGTACCTACTCTAGTAACTAAAATAGGATCAGGGCGTGGGCTTGCACAGTACCATGCAATCATCTGTGCTTTTTGTTAGAAAGCTCCCTGGCACGGTTTTATTCCGCTCTCAGTGAGAATGCATCTGAACAATACTGTGTGCCAGGGCCTGTTCCCCTCAGGCAATCTGGTGTTAGCTGCCCTTCCTTTTAGGGGTGAAGGAAGAGAGTTTTTGACATGGTAACACAAGGCAGGTGATGCCAGTGGATCTCAAGGCTGGAGCATAATTTCTGGTCAGTTCTTTTTAGATTCAGGGAGGTCACTGCTGTGGTCAGTTTGGGGTCTGTTAGCAGAGCCTGAAAATGAACCAGACAGGGAGCCCTGAAAGCACACACAGTTTCTGGCTGCAGTGCAGATAAAACATGTCTGGCTGTAACACGAACTTTCTTCTGTTGTTCTGCCAGTTCAGTTCCGCCCCAAACTGGATAGGACACTTCTGGGGCTGAGGGGAACGTTGTTTTTATTGAATAGGGTCTTTGTTACCACAAAGCTTCTGAGACAACATTACAACACTACCTTTTGGATCCTGTGCTGACGACTTGCTCTTTGTGGCAGATACTGACTTGATAACGTAAGTGGCCAAAGTCATTTGCGTGGACAACGGTTTTATCATGGGTGCTGACATTTGAAGCTTTCCCAGAATGATCTCAGACTCCACCTGGAAGGCTTCTTCAGCTCACTGCAGCCTGCGCAGTCATTTCCTTCTTGATTTCCCCTAAGGAGGTTGCCAGGAAAGTTTGTTATAAAGCGTAATAGTCTTCATGTTGCGTGTGAAGCAAGTCAGGTCTCTCAGAGTTGAGGGAAACATGCCTGTTATTAAAGTAGATCAGAGAGGTTTTTTCTTTTTTGCTTTAAGGTAAGTATTTGGTAACCTGGTCTGCCTTCGTAGGCATGAGTCTGTTTTCTAGTCCAGTTACCTATGCAGGGGGACATAAGAAAGCTTCCTCAGATAAACAGTAAACACCATGCCCAAAAAAACATGCATACTTTATTTTCACATCAAATAAGACAAGTTTCTCTGTATTGCTGATGTCTTTACATTATTTATTTGAAACAAAGTGTGTGATGTCACCAAGGCCAAACCTGAATTACAGAACATGGAGAAATGTGCCCTTTCCATGTGCCCACAGCTGTAAGCAGTCTTTAATCTGAGATGTAAGATTACTTTTGTTATTTTCCTATAGATTCTAAAGCCATAGCTACTATGCAGAAATAACTGTTGTGAATGGCTTTTTGCTTCTCTGTTAAAACAAAGCCTTCTTGTTTTCTTTTGATTTTCTTTTCAAAGTGTGCATCTGCATCATCACAGTGAGACAAGTATCTACCTCTCTGTATACAAAGGCCTAACTACTTGCTATTTTAAAGCTCCTCCAGCTTGTGTTCATAATAAATCCCTCCTATTAAAAGGTCAGCATCTCTGCATATGACATTATTTATGTATAAAGCCCAATCGAGCTATGAATGCCATCATCCTTGAAAGTTTTCAGGAGTCCTTTTTGTTGTCACTAAGGTTATATCTTACCTGAAATAAGCTTTGCGGTATCCTTAGTTAGTTATTTTTATGCACATAGTAGGTATGTATAGTGGTATCTCTGGGTTTTTTAGCTATGTACTCAAACAAATGGAAACGATAAATGAAATCTTGACCTGTGGAAGTCAATTACAGTTTTGAGTCAACGTTACAGGGGCAGAATTTCAAATTAATCTTCCTCAGTCCTATGAATCATTCTTTACAATAAAATGATTCCATATATTAGTCTCACACACACATCACATGCCTTGCATTGTCCTTTGAGTATCTAATTTTTCCTGCAATTTCAATATACTTTCTATTGGTTGAAAGAAGTATAGGATATTACAAAATAATACTGCAGATAATAAAGAAACTTTGTATCAACACCGTATCTAAGGTTAGATGAGCAAATTCTTAATTCTCATTGAAAAATATCATGAGCACTTCATAAAGACTCTTTGTTGCATAATGTGTTAATGGACTAAATCTGCCTGTAATATGTGCTAATCTGGGCACATCACTAGGTGAAAGAGCAAACTGCATGTCAAATACTGCTGGTACAGTGTGCTTCCCAGTGTGATGTGACCATGCAGTACAAGAATGAGACATTCACCTCTCGGGCATGATGGTTCAACTGATACTGCTTTAAAATGATAAGTAGATATTAAGTTTCCTCTTATTGTAATAAAATGAACCCAATGTGTACCTAGTCTAGGCATAAATGCTATTGGATGCTTTAATTTTCTTCAACGGAGCAGGAAAAAACTTTTTGGTGATTTTTTTTTTCCTGATTGCACAATCTGCATAATATTTGTTATGGCCTGTTGCTGTCATCTCAGTCACAACAGGACCTCTCAGAAATGAATGACCATACAAGCAACATTCATATGGTGTGATCATGTATTATTACTGGGGAATCTGTTGTGGTGATGAAGACAAGAGTCTGGACCTCAGATAGTGACATCTTCTACAAGTCTTCTGAAAAGCTCCCTAAAAATAGTAAATTAGGGATAGCATGAAGACTGAGTTGGGGAAGGTGGCATTAGGTAGACTTGCATCACAACACTTCTTGAAAATGACAATTCTGCTTTGGAATGAAAGGGAGATTTGGGGGTTACCATTTTTAATTCCCATAAGATAAAACATTCTTTGCAAAGTAACTGAAAAAGATGTGTCTATACCAGCTAAAAATACAGTGTTGGTGGACTCACATCCCATATGTGAAAGCTCTGATTTCAGCTCCCTGATCCAAGTTGGGCACCCTCAAACATTTTGATGGCTGGGCTGTGGAGTTTGTCTCCTTTCCCGTGATGCATCTTCTATCTGGATCTGCTTTTCACATACATAGTAATTTCATTAAAAAATATTTGTGCCAGTCATAGAGAGAAGACATAGGCCAATGGAAGTCACCAGAAACATGAGTAAATCGCATTCATTTAGAGTAGGGAAGTATTCTCACTGGTGGGAATCAGCCATGTCCAGAGTGAGTTAACACTCTGATAGTGGGACTCAACATTAGGTTTCTGCATCCAAAATGAATAACCTAATCACATGGCTGGGGAGGAGTTCTCTCCTCTGACAGAAATTCTGCCTGTTGTTCCACAGAAATGTTTCTGTCTAAACCAGTGCATCTTGACAGGGCATTATTGTTCCAGTGAAACAATGCTTTTTATTAAAGTAAAAAAAAAAAGTTTCATTAACTGATATTTATTCTGACCAACAATAGTATTAGATTGTAGAGTAAAATCTTATTATGGTTAATTGTTTGATCCCGATGCAAACTCATAAAGGTCATGTTTGCTGTTGAGATCCCATTCCTTTGTGCCCAGAGGGAATGTCAAGCTGGGTGTGGTTGTGCTGGTGTGCTGGGGGAAGATGTAGCTTACAGGCTGTTAGAGTTCCCACCACCGCCGCTGTTGCCCTGCAATTCACACACACAAACCATCAGCTGGTTCTTCAGGGCAGTTTTCCAGCTGTACTGACCCTCCACAGCAGCACAGATCCGTCAGGGATCAGTAATACAGTTGCTCGATTTACTCAAGATAGGTTTGGTAAAAACTATTTTCATTAGAAAATGATGTGTTGAGTAACACCTTTTCATTTATTTCTAATGGTTTCAGTTAGTATTCCAAATTTTTCCAACTCAAGTTTATCTCCCAGAAGTGTTATTTGATGAACATTTGAAACTACATTTCAAAGTTCAAAAATTCAATGTGAAGTTTTAATTTTACCTTTTATATCTGGATTTATTGTTGTTAATTATGTATTTCATGATGTGCCAATAATTTATAACTTCTACTGTAGTACAGTTCTAATTTTCACTTTTCATTTTTGAAATCATCAAGGGCAGCTGATACTTAAATGCAAGTTGAAACATTTTATCTAATTTTCTAGGTCACCATGTCCCGGTTTGTATTATAATGAAACAGTTTGACACGTTAGCACTGCGATTTAAAAAAATAGGTGATCACTTAGTGTGTTATTAGAGCGCTAGGCATTTTCAGTCCCCTCGTGTTCGCTGGAGCCTTTTTCTTGACCCTGGAAATCTCTGATCCCCTAATTAATAAGACAAGTGCTTATATTCTTTTCTAGATCAAAGCGTCAACTGCTTCTGTTGTTGGTGGAACAGTTTGATATGTTGACACTTCGATACAGAAAATAAGATGAGCTGTTGTAATCTGCACTAAGTAGCAGCTGCTAATGTAAAAATAACAGAATGGTTAGAAGTTGGATGTCATTATGTGTCACAACATGACCTGCTCTATCATGCAGTATATACTTCTCTTATTGACACGATGTGTAAAATGTAAAGGCATTAAAAACAATGTGAAATAAAAATATTTCTTCAATGATTTTAAAATGCTTTTCCAGATTTTTCTTTCTTGCTTATTCATCCTAATTCAGAAAGAAAGAAACCTTTGTTCCCCCTCCCAGTGCCCTGCTGCCCGGAGAAGACACCTGAACTCTTACTGTCCAACTAGGCTGCTAATATCAGCAGAAACGTACTTCTGCCCCACAAGAAATGGAGGCAGTTCTCAGTTGCCCATTTGTGGCTAGGTTCCATTTCAGACTCCAGATAACATCGGACCAAACATCGGAGCAGAACACTGTTTTGCTGCCATCTTTCCCCATTATACAGCTCTACCGAGCGTAAATGACTGAATCCATAAATTCCAGAAATGACCTTATAGTCTCTGCAGACTACTCATCCAGCCTGCTTCTAATCCACAGGAAGATCTGGGATCAGCAGAAAGCAAGCTGTTGGTAGCAGCTATTACCGAGTTAAGGAATTCTTGTGCATTAACAGGTATCTCAGTCAAGCCAGGGGAAAATGCTTTGCGTGGGAATGGTGTCAGTTCTAACTGGGTTGATTATAGTCTCAATAGGAATAACTTTTCTACAAGAAGAGTATTTATTAAGAAAGAAAGTGTCTTAGAAAACAGGAGATAGAGAGACAAATGAAAATTGCCAGAGATTAAGCTAAACCATCCCTTGGAAAGGAAATTAAAACAAACGATACTGTAATGACTGAAATGAGAAGAAGAAAAGAGGAAATGTGCCACATCTCTGAGAACAGCGTGGAGATCAAGGATAATCCAGATTAGGTCAGGAATTGTGTGATTTTTTTTTTTTTTCTCTCACTATTTGTCAATGCCAATGTCATCTATGAGGATGGGGTTAGGAAAAGTTAGTGTATGTAAATGAGCGCTTCATAGCTGTTCAACAGATTGTTGTGCTCAGATTGAGATAATGGACGGGTTTTATCCCCAGTTCTAAGAGAGCTGGTATGTGAAATGGCAGAAATGATAGGGAAGTTCTTCAATAAATCCTATGAGGCTGTGTACGGTGTAATATGGCAGGGCCTTAGTAGAGGCAGCAGCTATATATAGAAGGGCAAAAGATGCAATTCTAACAGTTGTAGACCAGTTAGTCTTTATTGTGAGGCTTCAGAGTAAATTTGAAGGGAAAATGTTTTTAAAATGTGAATCCATCAACAGTGGATTGAAGTACAACTTTCACCCAAGTAAGATCATGCAAGAATTCTTTTTTATTATGATAACTGATTATTTAGACAAGGAAACTTGTTAAATATAAGCTGACACATAAGGTTATGTGTGGTGCTGTATGGAAAATTATTAATTACAGTGGAAAATGTGTATATTGTTGTTTTACAAGCAGGCACAAGCTTGCTTGTAAAAGCAGAAGGAAAATACTGCTTGCTGTTAGCCTGGTTCACCTAGCATCTCCTGTTTGGAAGGATGGGCACGTTGAGCTCATGTCTGTCTGCAAAATGTCATGTACCCATGAAGGAGATGAGGGATTAGTCAAAGGCAATAAGGAACTAGTTAGCAGGAAGGCAACAGCAAACAGCTTTGAAAGGAGAAGCGTTAAGGTCCAAGGATTTCACTAGTGGAATTTCTCTCCGGTTTCTCACCAATTGGTGCTAAACCAGTTTTCTTTAATGCCGTTAATGAGAACCTTTGGCATGAAGAGTAACAGCATACCAACGACACTGCTTCATGATGCGGAGCTGAGAGATCTTATTAATACGAAGTGGAAATATTATTAATACAAAGTAAGTTCAAGCTGTCTTGCAGAAAGATTGGAATAGTGTCAAGTACTGGAAAAATAAAAGCAGTGGGGTGGAATTCGGTGGTACCAAATGAAAGGTGTCAACATTTCAGGATTAATAAGAATTTCCACTATTAGCTGGGTAATACCCATGGCAAGAGAACAGACAGATATCAATGGGTGACTGTGAGCAAAAAGGTTGCAAGAATGTATCAGGTAAGATGTTTCCAGTGGAGTTAGGAGGTACTGCTATCAGAGTACCGATGAGATGGATTTGAATTGATCAGGAGAATGGAGAACCCGCTTACTGGGAGGTAACAGAAAATGTTATTTGTTTAGCCTATGTAAGGAAGGAAAAACATATGCTCTTCGTAAATATATACAGGTGAAAATATATATGTTCTCTAAAAATGCATGAGAAAAAAATTCAGTAAAAAGATAAAGCTGTGAAGCTTCATTATTCAAGTTCATTGAATGTTTTTCCTTCTGTTGGATGTTGAAAAGCGTTATACAAGCTATCTCTCACCCACAGAGAACCTGACAGCATAAGATGCTCTATGTTCTTACCTCTTTTGATTTAGATTAGAGGGTGTACATGATTGTCCTAGAGGAATTGGGAAAAGATAAAAACTAATTTTTCCCTCTGTTTTCCTTTGCTTAAGTCTTGTATCTTTCCAGCCTTCACATTAAAAAAAAAAATATGTATAAAAAATAGCATGTTCATTTAAATATTTTGAAACAAAAACAACAGCAAAAGGATCAATAATGAGATTTTCTTTGTGCAGATCTGGTGATTTCAAGTTTGATATGTAGCAATTAGCTTTTAGATTTAATTGTAAAATTTAAATTTTCAACAAGTAACTGTTTGCTAAAATGCAAAATGAAAGAAGTGTAGAAACAAGAATTATCTTTTGCAGGAAAGTGGGGTGAGAGACAGGGAAGGGGGAAGGACCTACCCACATTAAACTAAGTATGAAAGCACAGGAACTTGTGGGCAAAACAAAATTGTCAGAAAGAGACCATATCCCACTGATCAGAATACCCTTTCAGGGTTAAACAGGAACTTCACTGAGGGTGGCCCCTATACCAAAGTGGTGACCGACCTCATCTCTAAATTCACTTTTTCAGCGAAAACCTCCACCAGAAGAACCTGAATATCTTTTTTTTTCTTCTTGTTGCTCCTTCTTTACCCAGCCTCACAAAAAAAAATTTAATCCAAACAGATACATTTCTGTGAAAAGTTCTGATTTCCACAGCTTGACATTTTCCAAAGGAATAATATTTTTTTTAAAGTTCCCAAGTAACTATTGCTCTTACTAGAGGTGAGCTCATGTAGGATTTTTGCCATGTGCACTATGAATGGATTGCAATGTACATTACAAGAGTCTTCCAAATGTTTTATAGTAGTGCAGGCACCCTCATTTTAGTTAGCAATTTAACTTTGCGATACACACTGTTTTGCTTTCTTTTTAGGAGGATATTTGAGTCATTTATTTGTGTTTACCACTCTTCAGGCCTGTGAATGATGGGTCATTTTGTCACATGGCTGCATGCTGTACACAAAAACTGCTCTGCTTTAATTTTTGTTGGTCTTGTGCAGCTGCCTAGTGTGAACCACACTACATGCTAGTGAGGAGGTTATCAAATGTCTCTTTCTCTTCCCTTTAGTTTTTGTAATTGTTTTTTTGTTTGTGTTTTTTTGTTTGTTTTTGTTAGTTGGTTGGTTGTTTGGGGGTTTGTTTTGTTTTATTTTGTTTTCCTAAATCCAAAGCACCCAGTTCTGCTGTTACTTTTACCGGTGCAAACCCAAATGCAAATCCAGTCAAGTCAGTGCAGTTTTACTGCTGAAAAACTGACATAAATAAGAGTCTTCAGACTCTAGTGCCTTCTGACTTTTGTCCTGAAAAGCAAGTGGAACATAAGGTGTATTTTTTATGATAGTTCTCCAAAGAGACTAGCTGTTAATCTCTCCGTGAGTAGGTGTGTCAGCTGCAAACATTTCCTTCCAGTCTACCATTTCAATCACACTTCACAGTACACTGAAAATTGGCAAGGATGTTAATTATTGGCCTCTAGAACAAACCACCTACTTTGACTCAAGCGTGTTTTCCAATTTTTAAGAATGTTGTTTCACCTACAGAACAGTATAATTACAGAAAATGGCCTGGTTTGGCTAACATCCTTGTGTTCTGTGAGTTCTGCTTGTAAGGCAGCAAGCAGCGCTGGGCGAGAGGCTCACCTGCAGAGGGTTTAACCTTTTGCTGACAGGAGTTCGGGCTTGCCAGCATCCAGTACATTGTTTTCAGTATCAGAAGCTCTAAACCACTGTCAGTCAGAGGTTAAACTTTAACGCTTTCTGCTTTTAAAGCTGAAGGAACCCTCCATATAGTAAGAAAGTTTGTTTTTATTCTCCAGGGAATTTCCTGTTAAAATTTTATGAATGTCTGTTCCAGGAGCAATTACTGCGGTGGGTCCTGTACCCCGGCAATGTGAAACCCTGGGTGCAACGTGACACACTGAGCAGCACGGTGCAGAGACTGGTTGTGTAGCTGCATTTGTGCAATGCGGTGTTTAATAAAATTTGCCAGGAGTCAGCCATGTATCCAGGACATGATTAATCAACCAGCAGAATAAATTGCCCATAGATGACTGGGAGTTGACAGTAAACAGTAAAACACCTGCCTTGAAGACTTACAGTCTTAACAGACAAACAGGAAACAGAAGCAAGTGGGAGCCCTGTTTTAGGAGAGAGATTTTGAGGCACACAGACAGAGTTGTTCGTGATTATACAACGAGTCTGGCAGAGCTAGAGGCTGAGCTCTGTGCATTTCCCTTCATGTGTTCGTAGCTCATGTAACAGATCTTTAATTTACCAAGAAGCTTTTCCACAACACTGTCCTGAAGAGCTGGCAGAATCCGCAGTCAGCATTTCTCACACGTGTGCCTCTTGGTTTGGGGTTCTACAATTTGTACAATTAATAGCATACACCATGAATTAAAAACATTGGAAAGCAGCCCAGTGGTCAGGCTCATGTGTCAAAGAATTGCTGTGCAAGCGCGGTCTTATTTGTTGTTACAACAATTAATCATCCACTGGTTTTAAGATCATGTATATGGTACCTGGGCCCTCAAGGGAGTCCTGCAGTGCTAATTAAACTGGACATTTTAAAATTGTGGTGATTAAGCTATGGAGCCATGTTAAATATACATGAGTATTTATTTCTCCTACCTTCTCTTTAACCTTAAGGCGGTGTCAGGGCTGGCTACTTTCCTGACCTTACAAGCCACATGCTGCAATTTCCAGAATGGCCGTGAGTCACCAGCCCTTTGCAATGTGGTGTGAATAAACAAAGGGAGGGGGAATATCCGGGAGGGTTCACAGGGGGGAGATGACAGAGGTTTCTCAGGGATTCCTTCGCTGCACTGTAAACCAGATCCTGGGTGAGAATGTGCCCCGATCCCAGAGTGAACTGGCAGTGCCCACCTCAGCAGGCTGAGGGTGCGGGTTATCCGGCAGCTTTCCTGCCAGTAACACCAGCCAGTGGCTCCCAGACCAAGAGTCACACCTCGGTGGTTTGTGGCTGAGTGCCTCGCTTCGCTCTCTATATGTTGGTCAACAGTTTTTCCCTATAGGAATATTGTATCAATATGAAATATGTTTGCTGAGAAACACTTGGCTAAACTAAAGAGTCCTAGCCTTAGCCATTCAAAAAGTTTACCATATACACGAGGGAAGCCATTCAAAGCATCCTGCTGGGAAAAAAAGCTAGAAGAAATGCAATGCTAGAACAAGAGAAGAGTTTTTCATAAGAATTAAATAGATGGTATTACAAAACAGTATAACTTTATAGATGTAATTATAATAAAGCGTGACTGAAATGAATGCACAAAGGATCATTACGTTTTCAAAGCAATATGGGTATTCTGAATAAATTGTTTCTCATTTGTTCATTGTTTTGCAGGCAGACTTGGTAGCCTTGCAACAAGAAAAAGAGGCCGCTCTTCAGCAGTGCAAAAAATTAGAAGAAGAAATCCAGACATTGCGTGTTTATTACAGGTAAAATAATTAATACTAATATAAATCAGTGACTCACAGGGGAAATTTTCTGTACTGTGTCTGACTGTGAGTGAGGAAATGGCCTTATCAAATAGGTATTTGTTGGAAATGTGAATACATCAATGAATCAAGACCTGCATTTCTGCTTTACTGCTCACCAACCGTCTCTTTGAAATAGAAGTCCTTTTCTTATAGCTTAAATTTTCTATTAGTTTCTTCTAGGGCAAGGGGAGGGTTGCTGGCAGCTGATTCTCATATAAATGAAAAAGCTGTGTTATAGCGATGCGTCCACCTAAAAGCATGAGGACAAAAGAACCAGTTGACATAAGTGTTTGTTTCGTCCATGGTTGTTTGCACATACCTAACTCAATCAACATAGATTTTAAAATAATAAAACCTTTAATTCTAAAAGACAATTTTCTTTTCAGCCTCAACATAATGTGTATGTTTTAATTCCTTACATTTTGTAGCAGTACGCAGAATGAGAGAAATAGCCATTCTCTCATTAGTTTAGGTGGACTGCGCTGAACATTTGCGTGGATCAGTGGGTTTTAGTCCCTAAGGAGAAGCTCTGTGTGGTCCAGTGAAGGAGTTAGGTTGTTTTATGGAGTGATGTTGGGTTACAGTTCTCATTTCATCCTGACCTCCTGTGTGAGAGGGGATACAGAGCTGCCAGCAGGTTAAAGGCAGGAGAACTGGCATCAACACAGCGGAAAATTGTGAATCTGAAGGCTGAATGTCTGTGATGAGGGATGTGGGCTACAGAGGTAAATAATAAATGTAGTGTGAATATTATGTTCATTGGAAATAAAGAGGACTAGTTAGTTATGGCTAAAAAGCATTTGCAGTAGCAGAACTGTGTGTGTTTTCAGTGTTCCAGCATTTACAAGTGAAAAATACTCAAGTTTCTAGAGGTTTTTGGAGTTTCCTCTTCTCATTAAGTTTATTAAAACCTTGGAAGGAAGTTTCAAAACAACTTTTGTTCCTAAATCTCATAGGCATTTATTTAAAACCTGTTAATAGTGAATAGAAACCCCAAGCAATTTGTGATTATTGCTTTTAATGAATTTGGTCAGTATTTAGTGTGTGCACAAATTATGGTATGATTTACCAAACTAGAAAGGATTTATTATAGAGCCCTTATTACTCACTTAAATGGGATTTGTATCATAATTTAAAAATAGAAAAGCAATTTTTGTATTGATATTTAAGAAATTAAGAGTTTTCTTGTGTTGGAGATTTTTCATTGACTTATGTTTTTGAGATAGTGTGTCAAGTTTTCACTAACATATAGTATTTAACAACTGCAGTAGACAGCAGCCTTAGTTTATTGATGGAAATGCTTTTAATCTCAGAAATGTTAACAATAATGACCTGCAGAAATCACCGTTAGACTGTACCGTGTTATTAACTTATGGCACTTAATTTGAACAGGCAGAATTTCATTGTAAGTTTAATGATGGTGTTTTGCAAGATTTAGTCATAAGGTAAGAAATACTCATCTGAATATCACCTGGGGCAAGAACTATTTTATCACTACTAAACTATACAAGTTATATAGTGGTTCAGAACATGAAAAATGAAAGATTTTATCTCCTACCTTATTGTTCTTAGAGAATGTTTTTTTGCAATGCGTTCTGAAGTGCACACAGAGAGGCACAGGTTGACGGAGGTTGGCAGGAACCTCTGGAAGTCATCTTGTCCAACCCTGTTGCTCAAGCAGGGCCACCTAGAGCAGTTGCCCAGGATCATATCCAGATGGGGTTTTATTATCTCCATGGATGGAGACTCCACACAACCTGTCCATATAGAGACACTGCCCAAGCATGTGGAGACATGGCTAGAAAAGCCGAAGGCCACCTGGAATTGTTGCTTTCTGCATCCCTCACTGGATTCAAGAAGGGCTCCTATAAGTGCTTGAGTAGCAATGTTTGAGGTCTCAGGCCTGTCTTTTGCCTTGGTTAGAAATTAATCTCACCATTATGAGGATTCTTATGAGCATCATAACATTTTTTTTTACTGTTTCCCATATATTACATGAACATCTGTGACCTCTCTCATGAAACAGTGTGGCAGCATTTTGAACACATGCCAAACCAGGTAGATGAAGAAAAGAGTATATGGCCTGTGTGCATAAGGCTTTGGGGACTGTATGAGGCCAAGGGTGGGCTGGCCACAATAATCATGAATGACAAAGTAGAGAGTGTATTTCCCAGGCCATCCCGAATGAGTGAAAATTTACTCTCTGTTTTGTATGTGGAGGCTGGTTAAAGGAATGCCTGTGTAGATGTCTACTGGGTCATTTTATTTCCTTTAACTGTTTGCTATGCTGTGATAATCTAGAGTAAGAATTGAGGCTGTTTTTCAGACACACTGTTTTGGACTGAGGTGGAAGTTTGGTTCTTTGATCCACATGAGTTAGCGAGACAATTTGCTGTTCAAGACTATGTTTTCCTGGAGTTACTTCTGTTTTGGACTTCAGAGCTCCCTAGTTAGTGAAATACATGTTTCCACACATGCTCCGCTCCTCATCTGAACTGTAGGGCTGTAATGGGACGTTATTATTATGCATATAATAATATATTATTATAATGGGACATATATTATGCAGGGTGCACATTTCCTTCACTTACTGTTCTCTCATCCCTTTGCCAGCTTCTCCCACCTTCTGTCATCTCTGTGGTGCCAGCATGACTGCAGCTTGGGAATTTTGGCTCTGTTTGGTGCCTTCTTCTCCTTCTGCTCTTGGGTCTTCCTTGGCCTTAGAAAAAGCATTTTCTCATACTTTTTTTCCTTGTTGTTTTGTTTTAACTGAGATTTCTGCATAATCCTTTAACTTAGGAGAAACAAATTCAAGGGAAAAAAAATATTAAGGCTAATATTAAAATATACGAGGGATAACTAAAGCCATGCCATTTGCATATATTAACAATTCTTTAATGCATACATGTGTAAACAGTAGCATCAAAATGTGTATTTTTATGCTGGTCTGTCTTTCACTAACATATAATCCAGAGAAAGCCAATATTTTATTATACAAAATCAGGGAAGAGATATTTATGTCCAGAATATCCGTATGTGTGAACATGCCACAGGTACACAGGCGTGCTCAAAAGAGGGAAACAAGTGGAGACCTTTCAGAAAAAAAATCTTCCCTTTTTTTCTCCAGGAGAAAGATTCCTGGTTTCCAGAATACTGCATCCAGTTTTGGGTCCCCAGTGAAAATAAGACATACATAACTTGGAGCGTGTTTGACAGAAGACCACCAGTATGGTCAGGTAGCTGTAGCATTTGCACTGTAAAGAGAGACTGAGGGTACCGCTCTTGTTCAACCTGAAAGAAAACATAATTCTTTGGTGGCTTCAGGGAGACCTAACAGCAGCCTTACAGTGTCTATGAGGAGGTTATCAAGGAGGAGCTCTTCACAGTGCTGCATGACGAGAGGATGAGAGACAACAGACCTGAATTGAAACAAGAGAATTTCAGACTGGTTACAAGTGAAAACTTTTTCACCATGAGGGCTGTCCATCATTGAAACAGGTTGCCCAGAGAGGTTTTGCCACCTCTGTCTTGGGGGATTTCCAGTGCCTGACTTGATAAAGCCATGAGTAGCCTGGTCTGATCTCATAGTTGATACCACTTTCAGAGGGAGGTTGGTTGGACTAGAGACCTCAAGCAGTCACTTCCAACTTGAATTATTCTGCAGTTATGTCATCTGGTAGGTGCTGCTGTTTGAAGCCATTGGATTTTTTTCTCCAACTGTGAAAAAAGTCTGTGCTGTAAACCATACTTCTTTGCAGATGAAGTGGAAAGTGAATCCTAGCTCAAACTGAAGTTTCATGTAAAGCCTGAAAGACCCAAACCAAAATTAAAACGGGCTTTTGGGGAATAAATGATAGAACATTGTTTTCCACATGAATTTTTACTTTCTGAAAATAAAGCCCATCCCAGAGCAAGTCAAGCCTTCTTTAAAGTGAAAAAGAAGTGAAAAAGAGGAAAAAGAATAGGAGGAAGAATCTAGTTCAGATATAGAAGGGAGAGGAAGTTGGCTCTGAATAAAGTTGGGCAGGTTCTCTGCTTCTGTTTGTTCTTGTGTTGTTTCCGTGTCATGTCGCAAAAGGAAAATCGAATTTTCTGGATAGTAATCTAGAAATACATATCAGAGATGAAAATTTGCATTACAGTTAGGAACAGTATAGAGTTTCTAGCTTAGTAATATAATTGTTTCAACACAGTACACTTTAAGCTAGGGATTAATGTAAATCATAGATCCTCAGTGACCAAAGAAGGCTATATCCAAATCATCAGTTTTGAAGTATGTAGGAGTGTTAATCCAGTTACCTCTTTCTCACATAGCTCTGTTGTTTGAACATCATCATAAGTATTTTATTTGCATTTTTTTCAGTTAACGTGTTCTGTCCATTCTTATAACCTTCTATGTCAATAATGCTTCGGAAGTATAGTTCTCCTACATGTTAAAATGCTGACAAAGACATGCTGTTGCATACTGGTTATTTTTCACATATTAGCTAAAACAACTCTGTTAAATAGATATATCTCTATATAAATACATATTTTTCCAGGTTTTTTTTTTTTAGTCTAAAATTTTTCACTGAAAAGCTGTGAGACCAGGAATTTTCACACACAAATAATTTTAACAAATTCTAACTAGTACAGCAAAAGGTACACCTCTAACGTCAACCCCGTTGTAAAGAAAGATAAGAGAGCAAAATAAAAGTACAGGTCTATCCTTATTTAAAAGTAGGTTTCATGTTGGGGTCAGGTGCAGTAGTGCTCAGTTCAATAAAATTATCGTTTACTCTTCAGCTGTGTAAGATACGTACATCTGTGTTAGTTCACACACCTTTGAATGAAGCTGCTGAGGATAAGAATTGGTATGTCCAGACTCCAAGGTAAAATCTAGGGGTGCTTTTAGTAAGTTTGAGTAGCTGTTTCAGTGACAATTTAAGAGGCTCCTTTGTGATTTAATAAAGTGCTCTAAAAGCCACATATTTGCCAAGTCTGATGTTCACAGGGGAAGAGTGAAAACAGTGAAGACATTTTGCAAAAAATCTTTATTCAAGGGTTCTTCCCGTTTGCTGTTGGAATGTGTGAGATGGAGAAATAGCTGCAGGCTGGAAGTCACAATGCAAAGAAACTCAACATTTATTGCAGCGAATTTCCTAATGAACAGACATTTGAAAAAACTTGCAGTGTCAAAATGAAATTTAGTTTAGAATTATTTTTCACTCTCCTGAAGTTGGGGAGAAATAAAGATCTGAAAGAAAGATCAGAGTAACATGGAGAGATGGTGTTTTAATGGCAGATACACGTCATAGTCCCAGGAGCTGCACGTTGCAGAGTAATTGGAATCTATAAATTAGGACCAGCATGTGAGAAAAAGACAGCTTATTTTACAGTTATGTGACAGTTTTCAGTAATGAAATGAAAGAGTATCTTCAGTGAAAACCCTTGTAATAGTAAGTACTGTGACCTGAAATATTTTTAGAATCAGACATTCAGTCAGTATGGGTAGCTTCTCCATCAGAACTGCAGTTTTGTTGCTTCCTAACCAGTTGTATAGTTTCTAAAAAGTTATAAACTGTTGAAGAAGTTTAATACCATTTTAATCTAAAAGCTTCTAATTCTTCTAATGCTTTAATTAAATTGGAATTCATGTTTAAGTGACACAGGCAGATGGTCTAAATAACAATTGTTTTATGGAAGTCCATACATTTTATGGAGGTCCATACAATTTTCCCACAAAGTCTCTTGTAAAATGATGGGGAAGTTCATCTTTTTAAAGATTGAAATTGATAGACGTGAAAGAGAAGATAATCAAGAGTTTTTTATTATTTCCTCAAATGAAACTCCTATAAGCACAGGGACAAACTCAATTTTTCATTTTAATTACAGAATTAAATCACCCCATAAAAGGAGAAATAGATTTTAAAAGATGCTTTGCAAAGCATTTGCAGTCCTAGAAAAAAAGGCTGTGTTCTATTCAAGCTCTGAATACAGTGATGCGTATCTAGTTTACTTCTATAGTTTCATGGCTGGTGTTATGGTATATAATATTCAGACGGTACCATTTCAGTCATGCTCTATGCATCAATATATAGTGGTGTAATTCTTGCCATTAGACTGTTCCTCTTGTTCCAGTTTTGATGGTTATTACAAGCTATAAATTATTCCACCTAACATGTCAGTGTTACTCCTCTTCTTCTATTCTATGTGGTTCAGAGCCACTGCAGTAGCAAGTCAGAATACAACTGCCTGAATATTCGGTCTCCTGTTCCCTGACTGCCCCCTTTTCGAATATTTCAGCCTGCTTGTTCTGCCATCTCTCAGTTGTTTTCAGAGATTTCTCCAGTCCAGGTTACTCTCAGGGGGACATGATGTGTAGCAGAAGATAGTGCTGCTCTAACACCCAGCTTTGGGTTAGGGAACTGGAACCCATTTACAGTGGAATTAGTGAGGCTGCAACCACTAGTGCAGAGTGGTGATCTCAGTTCTTCCTCCAAAGCCATAGCAGGATACCTTGAGCACCTGCCCCTGCAGTTTACCTCAGAAAAATGGTCTTTCGTGGCTGCTTTTTTATATCACTTTTTCAGTTATGGCCATTGACTCATTTTCCTGCTCTTTTCACCCTGTCTGCTCGCTCCTGTTGTGGCAGTTGCTGTTGTGCTTTCAGTATTAGTTGCTTTAGACATAACATGGTGTAATTACAGTCATTAAGAAGAATGACCAGATAATTATATCACTGTAAACCTTGTGTTCTTTTTGCAGAATGATTTTAGGGATATCAGGGAGAAGGTGGCAGTTGTGTTTTAAGTATTCTCTGTCCTTGCAGCAGTGCCTTCTATTTTAGCCAAGAGTTTCAGACACTTGACATCAAATGTAAATCTTGAGCTAATTAAATTTCCCGCTTGCAAGCAGAGGAGAAATTCTCTTTTATATCAAAGAGATGAGGTGCTTGCATCTGTTATACAGTGCGAGACAGTGTGGTGTGTCTTCTAGTCAAGGAACGTAACCCACTGCTATTCAATACAGCCCAACATATGGAAAACAATGGCTCTGTGAGGGAACACTAAGGTTTTTGTTTGTCTTTCATTATTATAAAAAAACTTCAGGTACTATCCAAACTGTATTTCTTAGTTTATTCTCTACATATAAAGTCCCACTGATTTCTATGGGAGGTCTGGACATACAAGGAATGGAGATTTAGCCCTCGTTTGTGATTTGGTGGTTGTTGTTGTTGTTTTTAATGGGTGTGCTTTCTTCCTGTTTGTTTATTGACCTGAGTGCTTAAATTAGTAAAAAAAAAAAAAAAAAGTCTTTTAAATCAGGTCGGTTAAAACCATATCTTCTTTGAGCAACTCATGGAGGTTTCAGTGAATTTTAGTCTATTTGTAGGGGCGAGGGGAGCCAACACCCTGGTAATTTGGACCTGGGATTTAGAATCTGCAGGTTCAAGCTTCTCTGTTATCGTGTCACTTTCTTGTGGGGTGCTGCAGCCTGAAAAGAATTGGGATTTTAGGTTGTTTGGTCTTTCTCACTCTCTAGTCCCATAAGCATTTTCACGCTGATAAGCCCGTCTTCTTTCCCTTTGTCTCCTTAACTACTTGTGCGATCATAGCTCTTGTTAGTGTTGCGGGAGATAAAAGCCCAGGGTTTGGGGGCGGTTTCATGAACTGGATCAAATAGCTGAAGTGGGGAAAACTGATCAGTAAGCTGCTCTGCTTTGGCAAAGCAGCTGCACGAAGTTTTACTGGTGTACAGAGACAGCTGTATTTCAGTGTCTTGGTGCAGGTGAGCAACGGAGGCAGAGCCCTACCTTGTTATCCTTGTTATCCTCATCTATCTCATACTTTACTGGACTTATTATCCTCTTCCCCATGCCCCATTCCCAGACTTCTTGTTCTCTAGCCTGGAATTGATTATTGTTTCTCCTTCTGCATCTGCTCTACTTTCTAGCAATAATAAAGTCAGAGAGACCGACTTTATAAGTCGACAGAGAGGGAACTTTCTTGGGAATGTGGCAGAGCAGACTTGCATCTGTACTTCAATTAATACTGGACCATTTGCACATAAGAGTGATGATAGAGAGAGACTCCAGTGTATACTGTAGCCTTGGTGTTTACAGTGCCTGTTTGGCAGGCAATGAAAAGGCAAAGCAGTATCTGAACCTGTTGAAGAGGGTGGGGGGGTGTCTTTTTTTCGCCTCCCAGTGGAGCGTCTTAGCCATCAGAGTGCTCTCTGAGCTTCCTCTGTCTCTCATTCATTTAGAAACATATACAAAAAATACTTTTAAATATTTCTCTTTTTGTCCTGACATGATTTTGAAAATTTTCCCATCTCACTGGGAAAAAAAAAAAAAGATGTAGCATGGAAAAACAATTTCCTACTCAGCTTTAGTGATTTATAAAAACTTTGAGGGAGAGGAAGCACTGAACTGTCAGAGATCTCAGCTGCCTGATGGAATAACAAGCCATCCCACGCCATCCCTGCAACCAGCACAGAGGTGAATGGATGTAGTACACTGAAAATGCCGTGTGCTGCTGTTGACTCAGGCATGGATTGGTCTGACCTACATTTTATGAAATCTTTGTGCCTAATGTTTCCAGGGGCTGGCTCTTGGCCTTCAGAGCTGCCTTGCCAATAGGAAACTAAGCAGCAGGTCTGAGGAGGAACACGGGCAGCATAAATATGGACTGAAGTGCCTAATGCGCTCTGTGATGCAGTTTTAATTTGTACTGCGTACAGTGCTCGTTTTGCTACTGCTTATTTTATTGGGTGGGTTACACTGCCAAACGTTCTCAAGTTTTTTAGATTATTTGAGGACCAACCAGTCACTTGTTGTGCCAAGCACATTAAAACTAGAAGTACTCCACAGCTCCCTATACTCTATTTCATCACACTTGAACAGACTTCTTCCCTACCTACTTGCTGTCGTGGAGTAAAGTGAACTAAAACAACTATTACCTTGTTGATTTTGCTGTGATGGACCTTTTCGGATGAGTTTCTGCTCTTCTCTAGGAGCAGGGATTTGCTTGACAGAAAGGAATTCCTTGCCATCAGATGCTGATATGGTCTCACGACTCTGTATACATGACCCTGCTTTCTGTGAGCAGCTCTCCTTTGCCTGGCTGATTCTTTCTCCTTCTCTTTTACCTCCACTGTCTGTGGTTTTCTGTTATGACTTCCTTGGTTTCTCAGTGAGCTGAAAAGTCTAGGAAGTGTAATTTTGTTCTGTGCTTTTTGGAATAAGTACATAGCTAAAGGTTTCTAGGAACTGTTTTTCAAATTTGTTAAAGCCTAATAAAATTGAGTTATTGGAAGAAAGGTTTAAAGTCTCTGGAAGAACTACCTGTGAATAACTGACTGACTACTACTGATAGGTTGGAGTAGATTAGTAGTACAAAGTATTCCACTCCTGTAGAAATACTTGTAAAATTTCAAATGTTGAGATCAGTAGAGTTAATGTTTATTCTGTGTAATGCAAGGATACTCAAAAGAAACAGTAAAAATCTATAAAGAGCATATGCAGGATTATGAAATCTGTTATCTGGTAAAAGGGGTATGTGACCAGAGCCTACATATGCTGATTCTGCCATTGGAATGCTGGATGAATATTGATAAATCACATCACTAAACTCTGCTCCAGCTGCTTTATTTGTATAAACTGAATAAGAATTTTTACCATTTTCCCTAACACCTTTCAAGATCTATGACCGTAAATGCAAGTGCTTCTACTTTTAAAATGAGGGAAGGAAAACAGATACAGGAGAAGAAGCAGCCCTCTCTAGAGCAAGTTAAAGAAATATGGGAAAACTGTGTGTAATAAGACCTGTTTGAAAGACGAATTTTCCCATGAGAAGTTTGAAAGAAAATCTAAAGCTGCAAAAAAAATCATTCAGCTTGCCCTATAAATATTGTATGAAAGGGAATTTCTTTTGTTATGAATATGATATTTAGAAATAAAGTAATAACATTGTCAGGAGGACTTTAAATGCCATTTATTTTTTGTTGATTTTTCACAGGACATGTTTTTATGTTAAAATGTCAATTCAATAATAAAAAATGTTCATTTCTATGCGTTTCAGTTCAGTTCTCTTCAGCTGAAGAACTGAAACAAAATAGCATTTCAAGTTGAAATGTCAAGGTGAAAGGAAAATTGTCACTTAGAAACTTGCCACAGGAAGCCAACATATTTTTAATGTTGGAATTTATATCTGCCAACAACAAAAAAAAAATTGTTTGGTGAGAAGACTTTCCACATGAGCAATTTTCAGCCAGTGCTAGACATAACATTACTTTTCTTACTTTGAGCTTAACCCTGCTCGCAGTGGAGTCAACGGAAAACTTGTGTTAGGAAGTATCTAGGAATTCAGGTAGCAGGAGAAATGCCTGTCACCGAACACAAGCCAGAAGAATCCCCACCTCTTGTGTTTACAAAGAGAGAAGCTGAGAGTAAGGTATTTTCTTTATTCAGTTGCTTTTTGAGTTGGAACTTTTATTAAATTGCTACATGCATGTCATGCTGATGCCTTTTACTGGAAAATTTTCCTTTTTTGCTTTCCATCCACAAACTGCTTTTCTAGCTAATGTGATAGAGAGCTTGTGTTTTGGAAACTGAAGGTTTTTAACTTTGTGTCCAGCATTGCGTAATGGTGTGTTACTCATCTGATATAGGTAATTCTTCCAGCACAGGTGTGAAGGCTGTCGTTGTCAGAGAGGGCAGGGTCTGATTTGGAAGCTTCAGCCACAGTTTTCCAGTGAAGAAGAGGGCCTGCTGGGATTTGCACAATTCTGAGCCTCTCAAATATTTGAGTGAAATGTAGCATATTAGTAACAGTTTGCTTTTATAAGGTGCAGTTCATGACAGAAAGAACTAGCACAGATCACTTGGGTTTTTTCCTACAACCACCAAGAAAGCATGTAAGCAGCTGTACAGAGCTGCCATCTCACCAGCAGAAGCTTTTCTGGCTGTGACTTTGGAAGGAAAAGCCACAGGAGAGGGGGAGAGTTAGGCTGAGTGAATCACCACTGGTGTATTTTCTTTGATAGCAAAGCAAGTTTAAAGAAGTTCCTCCCCTACCTGAGCCACTTCATGTTTTGGTTTTGTCTTCTTTTCTCTTAATCTGTGCTGCATCAGTGGTACAGATTAGAACATGGCAACTCACAGATGTTTTCATGAGCAGCACAGAAGTGTTGTGTTTAGTTCTTTCTTCCACCTTCTTCACGCTGCTAACTAGCCACACTTGGTATGAAGACTACTGAATTGAAAAACACAATATTGCACTGTGCAATAGTAAAATTTTCTCTAGGCAACTGGTGACTAGTGTCCTAAATGAGTAAAAGGGCCAGTAATCACATCTCAGAAGGAAGAGAAACCTGCAAATCCTGCAATCTCAGAGTTGAACTCATAGGAGCAAATTGTAGCAAATTAAGTCGTGGTCTGCCACATAGAATTCACCATTGTGTCTCCTGTCATCCAGAAAACTATTTTTATGCAGTTTTTGCCACTTTTGTAAGGCTGCTGCTTCCATTTTTGAGAGAAATAGCCAAGAAATGGCTCTGATAATTTAAACAGTTTTTTTCATGCTCTACATTGTTGTTGCTTCCAAGCTTTCAGGGTTAATTGCATGTATATATACCATTCAGTAGACACCAGAATGAAAACGTTGATCACCACAAAATAAGTTTTGAGATGCCCAAGTTGTTTCAAGAGCTAGAGTAGGAAATAATGATGGCAAATGTGTAAAATTTGTTCATAAATATTAATATTATAAAAGCTGTAACTGCAAGTGATCTCTCTCCTTTCAATGTAAATTTGGATTCAGTGCTGGACAAACTAGACTCTTACATGCAAATAGTATCTGCCCAAAAGCCAGTAGCCTGAACTATAAATACAATAGTTTGTTTGAGATTTGTTTCCTTGTCTTCTGTATTAAAACAAAACAAAACAAACAAACGAACAAAAAAGTAGTGGAAAAAAAGAGTGCTTTTTTATCTTTTGTATTATTTGTTATTTATTTATTTTGTTAGTATTTCTGGTGTTTCCAGCAGGAAAACAATTCCTTGTATTTCATTTATCTATTCTTTTAAAATAACGTAGTAAATTAGAAGTGTTGGGTAGAAACAAAGTGAAGTCACAGTTGGATATTACAGTTACAAGATAGGAGATGACAATGGTATCTTTTTAGTGTACCTGTTATCTGCAGTGTCATTAAACCTAATGATGTGCCAAATAATAAAAGCAGCCTTATCACATCGCAAGGCCTTGAATTGTCTCGACGTTGCCGTGCCTGTGGGTTCCCTTTGACTTTTGGAAAGGGTTTGGAGTCAGAAGAAGCTGCAGTTCAGAGTGCATTTATGCGATCAAAGCTCTTTAGACAGATGGCTGCTAGCACTCCAAAATGATTAAAATATGTTCCAAGCAACATCAGTCTGTGGGCTTGGGGACCCAACCTTTCATTAGTCAATAAAGAGTCTTGAGTTCTTGAAAATGAAATCTTTAAAAGCTAATAAGGCTGCTGGTTTGCTCTGAGCTGTTTCTTTGGATTTGCAGTTGTGGATTGGACTTGGGCCAGTATCTGTCCAATAATATGAGGCTTTAAGAAAAAAAATGTGGTTACAAGGGGCCTCCCAGCAGATCTGCCTGTTAAACAGTGTGGCCAAAATTTTCAGTCTTGGATATGTAAGTTTAGGCACCTGAGATTGCACTTAGGGAGCTGGGAAGGGGTCTGCACATGCCCCTTTGGAAAGCCAGTCACTCACTGGAGCAACCAAAGTTTGATCATTTTGATCGGTTCTATTTTATTTTTAGATCCTTACGTGTTGACCAAGGAACATCTCTAGAATATTTTCAGGGTACCATAACCAAGATTATTAAGCAAGTTTTCCAGAGCTTCTAGAAATCGGTTACATTACTTACAGCATTCCCAAGTGTTATCAGTGCTTGCCAAACGTGAACACGCCATAGTATTGTTCAGTGCTGCTGCGCGGTTGGGTTTGTTCTCTTGTCTACTGGGGGCTTATGCAAATGTGAAGTGTCTCTAACCTCTGCATATCTATGTGAGTGCAGCAGTAATAAATATCTGTTGAAGAAGATATTAACAAATCCAAGCCTTCTGTTTCTTTTTTTTTGCTTTCTCTGACAGAGAAGAAACTGATCTCACAATTTGTAAACTTTCTGAACTTGAAGTGTTCTTTCCCTGTAGACTCTCTCCACACAAGTCTCAAAATCTGAAGATACGTAAATTCTCTCAAAAATGCCTCAAGATTTAGCCCACTGCTGTCTAAAAGACAATGTATTTTAAAGCACATCAGAGTTTTGACATACACCAACAGAAGCAACTCAAGTCGTGGTGATCCCATTAGCTCAATGTGATCTCATTAGCCAAATTGTTCAGCCTGTCTTCCTTCACCTTGGGAACAGCTCTCACATTCCTTTTGTCAGGACTTGGTAGGGCCGGCAACTGAATTTCTTCCACCTCCCACACCATAGTTACCCAGAGAATGCCATACTCCATTTCTCTTTCCCATGGTGAGGTGTGAGCAGGTGGAAGGTCGGCTCGGCACGGTCATGAAACTTAAGGAGGAGGTCGAGAGACTGAGGACCGTCAGGGAGTGTGAGAAGGAGATTGACTGGTGGAGTAACTCTCTAGCATGTCAGTCAGAAAGGCCCCAGGGGGATACCCCCCAAAAGATGGTGGACCCCCGCGCCCTGTCGGGCAGAGAGGGGAGACCTGGAACAGCCCCTGCCCTGTCGCTGTCAGGCAGAGGTAAGGGACCAAAAAGATGAGGAGGGTTGGAAGCAAGTTCCAGTTCAGCGTCACAGGCAACCCCCCTCCCTACCTGCCTTGCTTTCCCAGGAGTCCCTCTGTAATAGGTTTGAGGGCGTAGGGCAACTAAGATGATTAAGGGAGTGGAGCATCTCCTTTATGAGGAAAGGCTGAGGAAGCTGGGTCTCTTTAGTTTGGAGAAGAGGAGACTGAGGGGTGACCTTATTAGTGTTTATAAATATATAAAGGGGGAGTGTCACGAGGATGGAGCCAGGCTCTTCTCGTGGCAAACAATGATAGGACAAGGGGTAATGGGTTCAAGCTGGAACACAAGAGGTTCCNCCTCTGAAGGTTTGCCTGGCTTGGACAGATGGTGAATTTCACTTGTCCTAAAGATAGGCAAGATGTTACTGTCTTTCAATAAATGTACATTAAATTCTAGGTTCTGATTATTTTTACAAGCCGATTTTTGCTTTCATTTGTTGTAAAATATCTGCTTTGTGTGTCACAAACCTTTTTGTCCACCATCTAAACCATCCTATCATCTACTTTACTCTCAAAAATGAATTCTGAACCGGGTCACTTTCTTCCTAGTTCTAGGTGTATAGCTCCAGACATAGGGTTTTAACCTCTGTTTTTCAAATTCCTGGGAACTAATTTATTTCCTTAGACAAAACAAAGACCTCATTTTCCCCAGAGCAGGCCACACAAGACAAAGGTCTACACTGAAAATTCAGGACGTAGTGAACATGTATCCATTTCTGGAGTTCCTTATGAACAGGTATATTTACCTTGGACTCAAGAGTTCTACTGATTTAGGTGTGTTCTGAAGTGGTCCTGTTACTTCATTACTGTTCTGCCTCCTAAAATTTAGGAAGTTCACCTGTCACCTAAATGAGTCAGAACCTCAGAGTAAGGAGATCCACAAAGCCTTCACCAAAGTGTCATGATTTTAAGTCTCAATGGATCATGAAGAACTAGCACTACTGAAGGAAACTAAATCTGTTTCATAGTGTCTTGGGAGCAGACAAAATTTCTCTCTTTGGGAATTATGTCTCTTTTTAGTTACTCGTAAGGTACCAAATTTCATATTACTCACTTTTGCCTCTACTCCAGGAAATCACATAAACCCTTTTAATAAACAAGCTAGCATCCCACATAGCCTGTGTCACTTCTTTTTGTGATAATTTTTCTGACTTCTGCAGAAGCTCCATTGCCAACAATGCCGTGTAACGGGAAAGTGCTGCTGAGTGCTCCATACGTATACTGAGGTCTGAAGTTTCCAGAGAACCGAGCAGGAATTCAAGGGTGACATGAGTCTGGAGAAGTGCATGATTTTTACATGCTGATGAAGTTCTTGGGGGGCTCCTGCTTGGAATATGCTGATTTGTCATATTTTCATCTGGAGTTGCAAGTCCCTGAAAATTGTAAACGTCGAGTCCTAAAGGTCTCTGTTTGGGGAGTGGAAATAAAAAGCCTCTTTTGGAATGTTTTTTCTTTGCCTCTTGATTCCCCTAGCTGTAAGATGTGAATGGTGCTACTCATGCATTTTTTTTGAAAATGCATTGATTTAAGTTTTCGTTATTAGATTCTGCTAAATGTTAAGTGGGGTAAACCTAAATTTATCACAGTAGCTATTGTATTGCAGCAGTCTTTCTGAAATGCAAGTACAGAACTGCCTTTTGCAGACAAACCATACACTGTGAGTGCCCCATTAATACATTTAATGTTTAATGACCAACTGTTTCTCCCGCTTCCTCTAAATTACTGTAAAGTTACTATTCCAAGGAGAGAAAGTAGCTTTTTATTCTGGAGAAGACTGTGGCATTCATCGCTTTGAGTGAGAATGTAATCTCAAACAGTTCATAATATTTCCTCTGCTAAAAGGCAGCAAGAGTTTGGAAAGCTTTGAAATAAGGATGAGGCTGCAGGGAGAAAAAAATATCTGCTTTCCAGGTAGGTGAGTCCAGTGGTTGCATTGCTTCAGGTTTGGAGAGCCGTTTCATCTAATCAATTAATGTATATATGTAACTTTGTTGTAGAAATGTTACAGGGTTCCTTCTTTCTGTTTGTAACAGTGCAGCTCTTTATGACTGAGAGGAAAAAACTGGTTTAGCGAAGGAGGTGTTGAGCCTGCCAAAGCTGATGGAGGTGAATTTGGATAGCTATTTAGTGTGGGACAGCAAGACAGGAGCAGAGAAGAATGTAAAATGAATAGATTGCTACAGATTTATGCTGGCCAGAACAGAACAGGTAAATAGTTTGTGAGTTTAAAGACCCTGAATTTGCAGACTTAAGTAAAGACATGCCTTTAAAAAACTCTAGAAGATGTTGGTATAATGATATATCTTTTGAACATTACGCTGTAGGAAGGTTACAAGAATGTTTAACATTTAAAAATGATTTTTACTCAACTAATGCTTCCATAATGGACGTTAATACTGTTGACATTACTCATGGATTGAATGCAAGCAATTTAGACAATAGATAGTATCAGGTGCTAATAGATCAAACGTAATTACTCCTGATGAAATAATTTTACACAGTTTAGCAAAATCGTTTCAATTATTCACTGTAAAAGAAAACATTGAGTAAAAGTGAAAATGCTAAGCTTTCTCCTCTAGGGGCATTGTATGCATTTCTGAGTCAGTTTTTTCTTCATAGAAACCCTTCCTCTATAACAGCTTCCAGTGCAAGTTATTACAATTCTTTTTGCATAAGATAGGTCATGTGAAGTTCAGCTGTAGGTGGGGCCACTGTGGTAGATTGGGGGGACAGCCTTAATAGATCCGTTTCATTAATTAAGTCATGCATTTTTTTATTACCAAAACCTGTATGTCAGGTTTAGCCAGCTAGGAACCATTCTTATGGTTGTTATCTTTGTCAGAAGGAATATTGTGAAAATAAGGAATTGCTGTACATGCTTTAACTCCTGATTAAACGGAGGAATGACATCCTCTCACCTGCTGTCCATGAAAAAATAACTTTGGGGCATATCATAGGCTTGATTCACAGGTTCTGATCTTACATATCTCATTAAGATAAAAGCTCTGTACATCACATTCAAAATTTACCCTGAAGGATTTGTGTCACACCTATCCCATGGTCATTGAGGTAAGCAAGGTTAAGGTCAACATTTCAAATATATATATTATTTATTGTTTCCTTTTAGTCTTGAAGGAACATTTTCTTATTTTGGGGTGTATGAAGCAATATTTTCTTGCATTCTTCTGGTGTTCCAGAAGCAGTAAGATTTCCAGGAAGTATGTAGTTGTACTAGGCACCCAGAACAGTGTAAGCACCTCCTGATGGTCACAGCTGTTAGCTTCTTGGTACAAATAAATTCAAGGCATTTTTTACTAGACTTTCTCCTGGTCTTCAGCAGGAAATGTGCTAATGACTTCCACTGTCATTAAAGAAGATTGAAGTGGGAGGAACTTTCAGCAAAGAGGAAGGAGAAGTGCTGTGGATTTGTCCTTTACCTGAAGGAGTGGGGAGAAGGATGAGGAACAGAGTTCATATTTTATTATTTATTTTTCTCTTGCTTCTGAGCTATGCAGGATCTTAATGTCATCCAGGCTTGTCCAACATCATATTCTGTTTGTTTCAATCATATTCTGTAAAAGGGAAGAGTGCAGACCTAGACTTCCATCCTAAGGTCTTTGGTGGAGATACAGAAATACTTATTCTTCCATTTATCTCTTATTCTCTATTGTCTTTACCAAACAAATCATACATTTTTGTACTTCTGCAGTTGTGACAGTAGAATGATGACTATCATGATGCAGGAATTTAGTTCTCCCTCTTAAGCAATGTTACTGCTCCTATCAGAGGAGACTATAGTATTGATTCAATGGGTATAAGCACAGTAGGCAGTATTCATACTAATAATTATCTTGTCCTGCTCAAAAATAAATAAGGAATTGAACACTGTTGGATTCAGTGCTGGCTAGATTTCACAACCGCTTTCGTATTCATTCAGTTTCCTTGTCAGGTCCTGAGAAAATAATTAATTCTTTGGTTCAGTGCAACCAATACATTTCCTGCTACAGTATTTCACTTTTACCTGCTGGCTATGGAGAAATGATATGCTTGTGAAAAGAGAAAGCTGCAGTTTTTCATGTGAACTCCTGCTTCATGAAGTTAAAACTATTGTTTTCATCTTCACTCAGGCTACATTAAAGTGCACAACAGCATTATTCTTTTACAGATTTGATTTCAGTAGCCCAGTGGTCAAAACTCATGAGTGTAAAAGAAGAGAGAGGTGAGGGAAGCTGATTTTGAAGCTTTAGGGTACAGCAATCAATTCAGCATCCATTTTCAGCTACTTTCCAACCCTTGAGCTCTCTCCTTGCTGATTTTTCTCCAGCAGCTGCCAGTCTAACCTCTCACTTCTCAGGAGGTATGTCAGTTGTGTGATTCGGCTTCCAGTCAGTGGGCTGTATCCAGCTGATGGCCCTTTCTGCCTGGGAGGAAGCCAAGAGCATCTTCTCAGGTAACAAGGATCTTGGGCTCACAGCAGCTCAACAAAGCACAGGAAGCTGCTATCACTGCCTGCACCCCATGGTGCCAATGGTGGCTAAACCTGCCATGGGTAGACAGGAACTGCCTCCTTGAGAGAAACTGTTGTTTTTTTTCCATAAAGGTCCTGAACCTTAATCTGTCTGCTGAGGCTAACCAGGCGGATGTGCATTGCCAACACATGCATACCGTTAATTACCTCTTTTGTATCTTCCCATGAATAACAATTTGCACTGAGACCTTAGCCAAGTTCGGGGCCTCAGGTTTCCAGATGCAGCAAAGAAGCAATCCTGGGCCCACAAAGCTTAGACTTTAAGAAAGATAAAAAGCAAGGGAAATGCGCTTTACTCAGAGTTTCAGCATGGCAGGCTAAGGTGGGCCTGTTATAACTTGCTCAGTACCACACAGACAACATGAAATAGAAGAGGGAATTCAAGACAGAGCTCTGATCCCAAATCCACTAAATCATTCCCCCAGCATGCGTCCTTGTTTCACATTAAGGAGAATGGCCCAGACAAGTCTGCCCAGTTGTTTCAGTAAGCATTGGTACAATAGGGAAGCAGACTTCCCCTATATTAAATTTCCCAGGCATTCCCTTTATCATTTAAGCCATCATTTTAACTGCCTTGTTTCATAGCGCTTAACTGTCCAAGGAGCTGTATGATTTATATGAATAAGGGTTTGGCAGCAGCAGCTGAGTAGGACATGGCTTACTGAGTAGCAATACGTGGCCATCGTGTCTACTTACATGGCTTTCAGGAGGTGACTTGCAAAGCGTATATCTGCATAGCAATCCCCAAACCAACTGCATTTTTGTATGCCAGAAGCCGTGATAGCTTTGAAGTAGACATTACGGGTGTCCAAACCAGTCTGGAGGGAGGTTTTCAGGCTGCAGCACATGCAGTCCTCCTAGTGACTCACCTGCCATTTCAGAGTGCCACATGTTGCTGTGCACAGTACCAAGAAAGCGGAAAAACTGTGCACTAGGCACAATAACCTAGAGTTCATGGGTGCACCTTGCTTCTTGGCACACTGGTGACCACAGCTGGGCATATACTGGAGCACAGGAGACCTTGTTTGTCTTTGGTCAGAGTTGCTTAATATTTTTTCAGTAACAACTTGAGAAAAATCAGACAAAACTGTTCAAATAGTCTCTGCTTTATTTTCCTAGGGCAGGAATGAAGTATCCTCAAATTTAAAATCATGGTATATTTTGAACTTTTTCCGAAAGTCATTTGAAGATTTTTAACTAGCTGAATCATTCAGCAAGAAATGAATGATAAGAGGGCAGAGCCCCATGTGAATTCCCTTCCCAGGTCAGTCACACTGAGGGTTTCTAGCTTTAGTGCTACTCAGCTCATCCATGAGATCATCCCTCTCTCAAATGCCATATGTATTTGGTTATTCCATCTTTGAAACACGTTTCCATTCTTTGTATTTCTTTTAATTGCCTTCTCCTGGAGAGACTCTTCCATCTACTCAGCTGGATGTTCCTGGCCATGCTGGAAGGCAGGGCTGGCTTCCAGCCCTGGGTCCAAGGCAGCTTCATCTCTTGCTTTTCTGGTTCAGTGGGGGAGTTAAGCCAAGCGATCACAATAGCAAATCAGGACAGCCATAAAATTCATGATCATGTCTGATTTATAAAGATAACATTGTATTAAGCACAAGATACTTTCTGAGGTTATTAGTAACAGGCTTTCTTCAGCCAGTCATGCCTGAATGGTGCCATGCGCTTTACTGCTTGATTGATTTATATGCCTTTATGATTTTAATTAATACTGTTTTCATCAGAGCCAATTACTAGTGATTTAAAACTCCAGGCTGTTCAGTTTATCTATACCAGTGTTTGGGAATCATTCCCCTGATCTTTGTTTTTGAAATCTATTGAATGGCATCAAGAGCACTAAAGAGGCCTTTTAAACACTGGGGAAAAAAATAATGCTTATGCTTCTGGGAAAACATTTATGGTGATTCACATTTTGGAAACTGAAACACTATCAATGTTTTATTCCCAGATTATTTTCCAGGAAAAAGCTTGGATCCACTGCTGAATCATTTCTTCAGAATACTTAGGCTCATACTGGAGTTGGATCATGCAGAGAAGGCTGGAATACTGTGCTGGGCAAGGAGGTCAGGAGACTCATCCATCCTCTGTCCTGTGACATTAGCACAGAGGCATAGAATAAGCCTATCTAAGTCTCTAAGGAGACATTTGGATCGTACCTGGCTGTAGCGGGGCACATGCACTAGGTGTTAAAGGATCAGGATAAAAGTATTTGCTTAGTGATCTCGACAAAGTGCTTTGCACAGAAAAATAGAAAATGGAAAAACACTTAATAAAACTCGTTAGCTGAGAATATACCCACTTGAAGAAGAGAATGTTCACTGTATGGGAGCAAAAAGTCTGTGGATTTTAGTATAACTATTTTAGAGATTTTTTTCTGTAGTGAAAAGAAGCTAAAAATCCCCCGCCATCTGGATGTGAATGAAAGTTAAGAATTTTACAGAAACTGAGACCTTGTAAGAGAATCTCAAATGTGCACTTGTATAACAGGTTTTGAGCAAGTCTGGCACAGTATTTACTACTACAGTATAAAGGGCTTGGTTCCTTGATGTATATTTCTAGTTGGCATTTTGTCAAGGAAACAAACTTTGATTTTTCTTTATTTTGTGACATGTGGATTGAAACTACATTTTCTCTGTCCAAAGCCTTGATTTAAATGCATTAGATCATTAAATTAAGTGCTTTTGCATAGGACTAAAATTGTAACTGAACAAATTATTTATGCAGAGAGAAGCAAGATAAAGTTTCTTTCAAGAGTTCTTTAACATATCAGATTGATAAGAGTCAAAACACCTTTACTGCCATTAAATATTTACCAAGACTTGGCTTTTGGAAGAGGGGCAGTTCAGTGCAGTGTGTTTGGCTCCATGCAATGCTATTGATTAGCTATCAGAAGGACATAGTTAATGGGTAACTGGAGGTATTACAGAGCGCTCCACATTCTTGTCAAGTCTTTTCTCTGAAGATGACCTAAAATAAAGTCAGTTACAACTGGCGTTCACCCTGCAACAGATTGCACAAGCTCACCTACGGTACGAACAAAAGGTTCACAAGAATCAGTTGACCAGGGCTTAAGCAATCCTTTCTAGTAGTTGTTGTCATCACTGCTGGACTTTAGAACTGCACATGTTTACATTTAATTAGAAAGAACACACAGTTTACATCGCACAGTAGCAATCACTATCGAATCAGAATTGATTTCCGCTCTCTTTCTCAAATGACTCTTTCCTTCAGACTAATTAAAAAAGGCACATAACAAAATCACTCATATCAATTTCAAAGCAAAGTAAACACTATTCCCTGGAGACAAAAATAAAAGTCAACAGCACATAGTCATTATATTGAGCTTGTTTTCAGGTGATTCTGATGCCTGCATTATCATATATATCAGTGCTATCAGATTTAGTCTGTATAGATGTATATATGGATGTATATATGAAGTATCCCTCTGCATTAAGTGGACACTTCACTGGCTGTTTCAGTTTTCAAGATCAGAATTCTCGTTTGTTTCATCTGAATTGTTGCAGTTTATGTAATACAAGAGGTGATTGACTAGTATTACTACTTTTTGCAGAAGGATTTTGTTCATTTCAAATAAAATGGTCTGTGTGTACGTCACTTGTGTAGAATGGAAGTCAGAAGCCATTATCCTCACCAGTGAGAAACTGCAAAGGCACAAACCAAATTAGCCTTAACTTCATGCATAATTTCCAACACTGTATTAGTTTTTGTTAGTTATGCAGGCAAATCTAAATTCAAACTACAGTGACAGGAGATGTCATTTAAGGCTCCTAGCAGAAATGCCTGACCCTTGAATGTGCACATTCTTTGCCATCAGGAAAGATCTCCATGGTTGGCATTTTGGAGAGTAAAGGTTCAAGCCAGCAATTTGCTGCACACAGTCAGGTCCGTGGGAGCTGAAGGGGTTGCCACCTGAGCCAGGTTGGTCAGTGGGTGTATGGAGCTGTAGTAGCTGATACTGAAACACCTGCTTGGAAGACCTGGTGTTCATCTATGTCATGATACCCTGATTTCCGTGTAAGAGACAGTGTTCAGAATTAAGCTCTTGGCAAGGATCATCAAAAAAAAGGAAAGAGGTAATAAATACTGCATCTATTTTCTACCTGTTTTAGTTGGTATACCAGCAGCTCTATTATTTTAGTGCACAACCAGAGTGATTGCTTTCTTAATTTACTTTAGCTTTGAGGAAAAATGTGCGCTGTTCTTAAAACTGATGTTGTCAAAAACATACTCAAAGTATAAAAAAAATAAATGGCTGTGACCTTTAGGACAAGATCCCCCATCTCTTTTCCACCAGCTTTGTGTTTCTGCAAATCCCTGACATAGGCAATTTCCCTGCTGGCCCAAAGCCAGAGTCGCTGGCTCTGCACCACCCACGTACACACGCCTTCAGTGATCCATGTCAACCGAGTGGCCTCCAGCAGCCAGCAAAGAGGCACAGGGGCTGCCAGTTCAACCTTGGGGACTGGAAAGGTGAAAATACCTCTTGTTTTGGAGCCAGCTGTGCCCCCCCATCCCTGCCTGTGGCTGAGCTGGGTCTGCTCTGCCCCAGCCACGATGCTCACACTGCCTGGGGAAAGTGGACGGGACTGGGTGATACGCAGTAAAACCTTGTGTTGCTGGCGCCATCTTAAACATCCTTTATATTCAAATACTGAGGTCACTCTCAATGACTTGATGCCAGTTCTATCTTCGATTAATAGATAAGGTTCCCTCTGTATTTGCAGTGTTACCTAAACAATCTATTACTGTAGGGAATAACTACAGGATTACAAATAGTAAGTTGAAGTTATTTTGTTAACTAAAGCCATTGGCAAATATTTAAGAATGGCCAAAGCATATGAACTGGCAATAAAGAAAAGATACAAGATAGCAAAATTTCTTTTTGTAACTTCTACTATAATAAAGTAAACACCATGCAAAATAAAATTATTTTTGAAATTTCAGATTAATTTTACTTAGAAGCAACTCTTCAGGGCTCAGTAGTTGAAGTCTGTGAATGCTTAGGCTAGGCTATGCCAATACAGCCAATTCCCTGTCAAAACATGACGGGAACATTTTACGGCAAGCTTGGTTGTAGGAATAAATTGTAGTCTAGTAAAACTGTGAAGAGTATACACAATACTTGCAGTTGTATTGCAAACACGGTCCCCTAATTTGTGGAAGAAATTTGAGAACCTGTAAGTCTGTGTCTTGCAATTAACACACGGTACGTTGTTGAACCCTAAAGACAGGTAATTAATGTTAACATATATCAAGTATTATTCAGAATTCAAGCGTAAAATCTACAATAGTCTCTTCTGTCAACTCAGGTGCACTATATCTGAGAGTTGATGTAAATGTGAAAAAAGCTAATATGAAGTTAGCACCTTCCAGACTCTAATTAATCAGAGATAACAGAGGCCCCAGCTCTAGGTGCATCATGTGCTCAGGAAATTCAGGTGCATTTCTTAGTTACAAACTATTAAATAGAGGTCTGTGGATCCAGCTGAAGAGGATAGTACCACAGCTGCCAAAAACTCAAAAATGCTTCTTTCTACTCATCAGTATCATGCATGTTTTTCTCTGTTTCAATCAGATGTTATTAATCTAGAAATTATTTTTGGGGTGGGGGCTGGACCGTTTGATGGTGCAGTCAATGTGAGGAATGACAGGTGGTGTCATGTGTGTGTCATTGTCATGTGAGACTGTGCGATCTCAGCAATTTGCCCAGTGGCTGCACAAACTGGTCTGGAGACATTTGATTCATGTGCCACTCTGTAAATGAAGGGTTTGTAATGGAGGCATGGTTTCTGATTATTTCTTGTTGAAACCATGTCTCAGCAGTACTTCAACTTCAAGAAAGGCTCAGATAATTAAATCGCTTGCCCCATGTCCTTACTGCCTCTCCCAAATTAGTCACAGGGGAACGGTGTGGGTACTGCCGTGGTCCTGGAGAGTGAAAATGTGGTCCAAAAAATATGTTTGCTGCTTGGTGTCATGAGAAGAACATCTGGGTTTAGTTTCTGCAGATCCATGTTCACATGTAATTGGGCTTGGATGGTATGGACATGCATGATCAGCACTAATCTGTCTACATATTATCCTGTAAAATCCTGAGGTTATACCACCAACTGCCACAGAGAAGAATATCAGTGGTGGGCTCTGCTCAGTAAGTGCTTATCATGGAGTCTGGTGAGAGAATATAAAAGAGGAAGGATGCCTGAGCTCATCCTAGACTAGGAACATGTGGGTACATCACACAAGAGAGAGTGACACTCTGTGATGGACTGTGACAGTGCAAAGAACATACTCTGCATTATGTGCAACGTGCACTACTGTTGTAATGTGGCCTGTGTGTCACAGAGTCTAACACAGCTGCTGCTTTCAGTTAAATTAGTGAGAGATGTTTGGGTGGTTGTACTGAAGAGAAAACACAGTCCTCTTAACTCGTGTAATTGCAGAGGAAGGAAAGCTAGTAAAATATTTGTCTATGGTAGGGCAATGCCATCTAGTTACCAGTCTACCAGCTGTCAGGCTCCTGACTCACATGTAATGCAAACTTGACCATTTTATATCCTCTGCTTTACAGCAAAATGTCAAAGTCCTTCTAGGTCTTATGGGCTTTTTTTTAATATCGTCTTATTGCAGTGTTTCCTAAGAGCAACTTTGGGGTAGTATTTTCAGGGTATCAATGCTGCCTGGCCCTTGAGTGCACTCAGCGGTGTGAAGGGACCCTCTTCAAAGCCATCCTGAGTGCAGGCTGAGGTCTGAGAGGTCTCCAGAACTTGAGTGTCAGAAACATTTGTGGTGCAAACCAAGGTCAGACCTACATGCCTTTGGGAACATTGGATATGTTTATCACTGCTTTGAGGGAGGGAACGGATAGGGAATGTTTGTTTTTTGCTGGGTTTTTTTTCTTCCTTTAGGTGGAAGGTTTCTCTGTGTTGTTCAGTAATTGCTTCAGGTGGAAAATCATTTCCCACCTTGCAGCAAAAGTATGCCTGGCAAGGAGAAAAGTGTTATAAGAACAGCGCTTCATACAGTTGATTTTCAGCCAAAGTCCCTCTGAGTGCAGTTACAACCAAAGAAATTTTTTAGCAAGCTTGAAGCTGCTCTGACTTTGGGGGCTGAGGAAACCTCTTGCTATCTGCAGGAAAGCATACGTGACATTGTCACACGTCACTTTTTCTTTTGTCTGGACACAGTTAAGGTGGGTCCTTGAAGCTCTCAGACCCAAGCTGAAGCAGGAAAGGGGCCGTGCTGCCTCAGTAAAGCTGAAGGCTTACTATGAAGATGAATTACTTAAGTCAAGAAGTCGTTTGAGTGCTTCTGTGACCCACTCTTCAGGCCTAGAACTCCCATTTATTTTTTACTTATAGCATCAATATTCTTTGAAGAAATAATCTTCAGGACATTAGTGAAGGAATTTAAAAATAAGTATCAAAAGGGACTAAAAAAATATCTTTTATTTATCAGGGATCCATATATTCACTGAACAGTTTAGATTCTCATCTATCTTTTTTTTTCTTTTAATCTTGTGCCAGGTGTTTAAGAAGTGGGCAGCAGTGGTATTTCAGTAACCTGCTTTCAGCATTATTTGCATACTTTTGTATTTTTCCATGGTGATCAATGCTTGACCGTAGTGGAACTTCAGTCAGTAAATTTTATCAACTGTTGAAGTAATTTTATTTTTAATGAGTCTGTTCTAGGGATTTTAATGTCCCTTTATAAATATTTATATTTTCAATATGTCTTCATTTAATTGAAAAGGTTCTTCACATTGTTTTCAGACAACTGCAGGTAGTAGGCGTAATGATATATCAACGCTCTGACCTTTTAGCTTCTGGATTTCTATTAGTTCATCCATATTTTGCTTGTCTGTGTATATTATATTTTAGCTGGTATATGATTTTCCTCTACGGGCTGTCAGAATGAAGGGTGTTTTCCATACAAACACCTCAGTAAACTGGAAAGGAAGAAAATACGCTATTGCATGCTAGCAGCTGTCAGGCAGACTGTCTTGAGTCTTGCGATCAACCTACACCGTTACTAGAAACCCACACTAAAGTAATGTTTGATATTTGCATGGTCATCAGGCAGAGGAATGGTCTCAAGTCACATTCATCAATACAGCAACAGCTTCTGCTATTCACGAAGTTGTTTTGAAATTACTTCAACTGTTTTTCTAAAAACACTGCTCATTATGATATCCTGTTGCCGTCACTTTGGTTGTTAATGTCTTCCATGAATTTCTTCTACTACCAGTGTCCTTTTCCACTGGTGTAAAATTCACCAATGAATTATGGCTGTGAAGAGATGGGAAGCAATTGTTGCTAATTCCACAAAGAGCTTGCTGGTGCAGGCTCCTCCCCTAGTAATTAGCTATTAACGTGATTTCTACCACCGCACTTTAATAACTTGAGCAACTGGCTACCTACTGATTTCCTTGGGAAATAATTCCACAATCAACAGACTTAATTGAGAATTTTTTACCTGATGCACCATCTTCTTCTTTATCCTGCTTTTTTTCAGCTTCTCATTATTTATAGGTAATCTGTCTAATATCTTTGGTTTTGCTTGTTTTCCACACCTACTGTTAGCTGATCCAGGCATATTTGTTGCTTTTTGCTTCATGAATCTATTGCCTTAAGACCCTATTCAATTTCATTTTTAATTTCTGGTCTTCCTTTGATTTGTCCAGAATTTTCTGGCACAAAAGTACAAAGCATGTAGTACTGTATTCTGGTTTGTACAATGAAAGAGTATTATTTTTGTGCTCTATGATTTAGTATCTCTATGACTATACCTCAATATCATGTATGAAACTGAATGGGTTGAATATCAATCCGTGGAGCTTCAGTGTGAAACAGATGATAAACATGTCTACTTTCTGCCTGACTGAAGCCAAAACACTGGGTCAGAAAGGATTTTGCAAGACAAGATGGTGGATGACACTATAGATATTGAAATGTCCTATGATAAAACCAGGATGCTGGCAGGTAACCTAACTCTGTCTACTACAGAGAGGCTATTGAAGACACAGTGTATTCTAGTACGAGTGTTACTACCTTATTTATACCAGCATCAAAAAATATTTTAAGTTTTCTCTCACAAAAATATTGACCAAGGACCTTTAGAATTGGTTAGCATGTGCAAAATATTCGTATTTCTAAGTAATCTCGCTGATTAAATGATTTTCATTTTTGCATTATAACATTTTTATGCCTTTCATTATGTTGAAAAAAACTGCAATTTTGCAAATAAACCCCTCTCATTGGTGAGTCTGCTTGCTAAAAGAGGGTCCTGTGTAACATGAGTTAGTAACACATCAGTAACTTACAGTGATTAATTCAACTTCATGTAAATCACCCTGACAACTTTTTGCTGCAGCTCGAAGGTGATCAGGAAGATGCTACAACTGAAAAATACTACCTTTTAAGTTTTTGTTGAATAGGTTTTTGACTTTTTAAAATTCTGATAGCTGTTATATACTTCTAGAAGACCCATGTGGAAACGGGATGATCTTTTTGTTCTCTGTTGCTTTTGAAATAAAACGTGTTTTGGTATTAGTGCATGTGGATCCATATATGATCATATTAAAAATATTAATTGAACTGAGTGTAGTATTCTTACAGTTCAGCCTTAGACTTAAACTTAATAACTTTTTTTTTTTTCCCCAGCTTATACAAATCTTTGTCTGAAGGAGTGAGTCTGAAGGACCAGCATTGCTGTATGTTTGGTACTTCTGAGGGTGGACTGCAAGGCAGGGAGGATGTTGTGACCCTTACCTATGGCCAGATTGAAGATCTGGCAGCTCAGCTGCAGCAAGCTCGGTCAGAGCAAAGGGACACAGAGCTGAAGCTCCAGAAAGCCCTGGAGGTTTCACAGGAGGCCAATGAAAAAGTTCAGAAGTAAGTCACTTGCCTTCTCTTAAGAAAAACTGCTGTTGAAAAGCAACTTAATGTTGTTTCTTCTGGTATTTTGTCTATGACTGAAAGTGTGGCAGTACTCAGGAAAGTTCCTTTAAAATGATTCCTTCTTTGTCAGCCATTCAGCTCATTATTTACCCAGCATGAAGCTGATAATTTTAAGTTTTAAAGTATTACGCAATTCAGTGTGCCTGTCATGACTGTTATGGAAACTGCTTTCTACATGTGCAAGGCACAGAGGAAGTTTCCATCTCCTATGAATGGTTTCCACTGTCTTTTTACCCCATGGCAATCCTGTGGCAACAGAATATTTGCCTTTATAATTGCGTAGTAGAATATTAAGGTTCTCATTTTTGGTCTGTTACACAGCTGGCAAGTTTCATGCCAAGGTAAATGCTGATGGGCTTGTTTAGGGGTGGCTTCAAAAATCTCACTGAAACCAGCTGGAAACCTCTGAGTTGGTGAATGGGGATTGTATTCTCTTTCCCATCATAAGATTCCCTGTTAAAAGGTTATTGAACTCCAAAACCTGAAGTTCATCTCTCTTGAAGCCTTTATTGTCATGATTGTTATTACTATCACCTAAGCCTTTGGAAGTCTAGTTGCTGGGACATAGGCAAATGTATAGGCAGAGCCTCTTCACAGTCCGGCACTTCTCATCTCTGCATTACATTCATCAGCTGCCAAATACTCCTCTCAGACCCTTCCAAGGTGGTCAATGCTGAACTAATGCAAATTTTCCTGTAAGCACATATTTGTCTTTAACTTAAATGTCTGCGGCATATTTCCAGAGTAGCCAGGAATTGGTTTATAGTATATTGCAAGAACCTAACAACAGTTCTTCCTGTTTAAAAAAAATACATTCTGAGTTCTCCTATTAAAACATAGATTATACTTTTCTATTTTTAATTTATTTGTAACTACATAAAATATACTTAAGATAGCCATATATATATATATGAAAATACGTATTTCCAATAATCTCTTTAAAACCTCCAGTGGTTGTTTGAGAATCATTCAAATCTTTATTCTGAACACTTAGATGTGTATCAAACTTCAGCAGGTGCATACTTGGTTAAAAAAAAAACTATGAAAAATAATTACTGCACGTTAAAGAGAATATTGGCTAAACTTTATTGTGCATTTTTTAAAGTTGTTACTTTATTTCATTTCTTTAATTTATAAACATCTTCTAACCACCGATATGTGGTGATGTTGGGTTTTTGGGGGTTTGGTTTTTTGGGGGTTTGGTTTTTTGGTTTTTTAGTGAAACAGTCTTATTTAATCCCATGTAAGCAGGGTGGCTAGAGTAGAAGTGCAGCCACAACCTGAATTAAAGTGTTGGTCATGCAGTACTCTAGTGAAAAGAATTTACACAATTTAATGTGCTAGGCTACTTGGGAAAATTTTGGTCAGGTTAGTTTTCATTATTGCTAAGATCAGACCATTGAGCCTATAGCAAAATTAAACAATTGGGTGAAGTCTTTTGATGACAATAGCGTGCCCTTTCTACCAAGAAACTGTGGAAATGCTCTGTGCGTCTTCCCAGCACCCAGAGTCATCCACCCCCATCTTATAATTCAACCTGCAAACAGATTAAGCAGCTGAGTTTGTGGAAAGTGTGTTTACTTTGAGCTAAGAACCCTTGTGTGACACTATAGAGATTCCTCTGACACCTCTGGGAGAGCTACACAGACAGTTCGTACTCATCAGCAGGGAAACCAGGCTGAGAATTCCCAATTTCTTTGTAACCTCAACCGCTTCATACAAATCAGTGTTTGGCAATTAGGCAGGAACTCATTTGTTAGCTTAGCTTTTTATTTCAAAGGTGTAGGATGTTCTACATTTCAAAAAAGGAACTGACAATTTATAAACTTATCAATGGAAAAGCTTCTTGGTATTTATTACAATAGTATTAATTATTAGCACTGTCTTAAGAGGATGTTGATTGTGATTTAAAATGTGACACTACAATTCATAGCCCAAATAAGGTTCTAAAACATCTGTTTTCTTGAATTCTTTTAAATGCTCAAGTAAAACTGAATTCTGACATACGAGCGAAGTATTTTTAACAGCTGTGTAAAGTATTTCCTCAGCTTTATTTAGTAAAATACCTGAATAATATAGCAACAGTTAAAAATCAGAAGAGGAAAATAATTATGAGCTTCATTAAGAAAGAACATAATTATAATAATTAAAATAATGTTGAAAAAGGATGTACTTTGTATCTTCATACCACCTAATTTACTGATGTTCACTATGCCTTTGCTAATCTGTTCTCTGGCAACACCGAAGAATTTTTTAATATTCTTAAAAGCTTCAGGGTTTGCATTCAGCATCATATACAGAGCTTGAAATAGAGCTGTAATTTCTCCGCAGCATTGCCATCATGTCAGCCATTTGTGTATCCACCTGCAGTTGTTGCTTTCTAAATGAGAGATCCAAGTCAGAATAGTGGTCCTGTGTTTTCTGTCAGGACACAAAGCATCTACAAAATTTCTGGATTCTCTCCCACATGAAACAGCAGCTGTGAACCGGAAGGGGGGATATAGTGGAATCTGCTTATAGAGAACTTGGATATAGTAAAATTCTCTTTATCTGGAGGTAGGGTGAAATCTCACAAGGGCTCACTGCAGTGTGAGATATAAATTGTGACTGTGTGTTCTTGCCTGTGAAGATGATTCGCCATCCTGTGTGAAACAGAAAATGACGTTGTTCAGGGAGTGACCACACAGATTTAAAAGCATTTGTTTGAATCTATTTTGATTTTGAAACATTAACAAAATGCACATTAGACTTTTAAGAGAGCGGTATTCTAGTTTATAAAGCGAATACACATTTTAACTGCGTGGTGTATGTAAATAAATACATGTATCCACACACGTAACACAGGACGTATTTATTCAACAGGAAATTATGAAGATCTGCATGATATTTAATATTTTAACCTATACTCTGTAGAATGGCTATGACTATAATTTTCAGTATTTAATTAATGTTTCTAATTCATGGTTACAAACAAAGAATTATGACAGCAGCAGAATTCCCCGGGAGTGTTGGCTCGACGCCACAGGCCCCCTGCAAGTTTGTCCTGCCTGAGAAGCCAGGAGCCAGCTGGTGCAGCCCCAGCAGGGAAATGGGGCTGACCTGGAGAAGGTGGCTGGAAAAGCCTGTGAATTAATTAATGCCTCTGCCAGCAGAGGAAGCAAAACATTTTAAAACTGTCCTTCCTGCTGGAACCTCTGGGATTGAGTGATGTCAGTGAGATCAGAGGAGGTTCTAATGTAATACCAAATCAATATTAGCCAATTATCAGTAAAGGCGGAAGCCACTTTTGATGTGTTTTCTCCAGGAAATGTTCTGGTTTTCTGCAACAGCTTTGCAGCTGGCGTGAATTTTAATGCAATTTGTCTATTGAGGGCTTCTATTTTTTCTCACAATCAAATGATTATAGCTCAGTAAAGCGTAGTTTTCTGGGTGGGAGCACAGTCACACTTGCACACTCATGCAATTGTGTAAGGTGGCAGCGGAGGGTGCGCGTGTAGAATTTCTATGTAATCCTCTAAAAGTAAACACAAATCCACAGAGTAACGGTGAGATGCTAAAATATACAGGTATGAAAATAAGCATAAATGGTGAGAAATGTGCTTCTTGTGCCCTGCGTCGAGGTAGTTCTTACTATGAACAAAGCAAATATGTGGGTGGTGTAAAACAGAAGTTCTTACTTCATTTGTCCTTAGCTGTTTATTAAAGACACCTTTTCTTTTGACTGGATTTTTTTTTCTTTTAAGAAGGAAGTCAGGAGAGTTACAGATTTGCATAAAATACTTCAGTGGATTGAATACAAAAGAAAACAAAGCAATCCTCTTAATAAGTACATAGTTTTATCAAAGGAAATTACCATCTCTCATGAAAGAAATACTACCCTTAATAACATTTGATTTACCTCTTAAGGTGTGATTTTTCAGCCACCTAACTTTCATTGTTACTGGAACACACCCTTTTTTGAGTAGTCCTGGATTTCCGTCCAGCATTTCTGAACGTGCTTTCTCTGCTTTCGTAGTGGCTCACTTAGGTGTGATCTTTAACTGATGCTGATAAATAAGTCAGTTGGTGACACAACAAAAACAAACAGTTCTTACCAGCATTTGACACAGTTGAAAAGAATACAAGAATTGAAAGAAATAAGGAGCAAGCATTTATTAAGTGGTTAGAGTCCCCCTTTTCTGTAAGTAAAACTAATCTGCCTTCCGAATATGGGAGCTGTGCGTGTTTCACATCAACATCCAAGACGTTCTCCAGTGCTGGCTGGAGGACCTAATCTTTCCCAGAATCATCCGAGCAGTGCAGTTCGAGAACAAGAATGAATATTTGAATAATCGCACCACAATGTGAGGTGACCCTCCGACAGGGGACTGGCCAGATACACATATGGATTTTGGGATGATGCTGTGATGCTCTTTTTCAACACAGCTGTGAGAAGAATGTGGCTAAGACCCAGTAGTCTTTCTGGAGTATAACTGGCAAAGGAAACCATGAGGAGAAGAGAATTTAACACATGGGTGTAAGAGAGTCCGCTTCATTGATGCGATCTGAGGGGAATGTCTAATGACTGGAAGAATCAAACTTGGCAATGAAAACACAAAGCTCTTTTCATCAATTCAAACGCAGACTCTAAAGCTGCAGATGGTTACCTCCAGCCTTGCCTATTCAGTGCAGGGTTGTATAAAATGGCACTTTGGTGAATACTAATAGATCAAAACAAAGATTTAATAACATAAAGATGTGGTGTTCATTTTTGAATGAGGATACAGGTCAGTGTCTCAGAAAAGAGTGAAATAAGTATCTTTATGTATGGGTCTAAAGTCCCTGGAGATTTTAAACTGCAAACATGATATCTTTAGTGTGCAGATTGTATTCAGTACAGCACAGCTATGCAGGGAACAGGCTAAAAGCAAGATTTCTGAATTATTATACAAACTGAGCCTCTTTGCAACATGCAAATGTTGTTAACTACTTATCTCCCTTTTAAAATCATACCTACATATATTTAGTTGAAGTATACATTGTAGCTTGTATGCTTTCAGTCACTCCTTGTAGATAAGAATGGAGCTAGCTAATTAGAATTTGCAGGCAGAAGCACTACACAAAAGAAACAAGTTTTGCATTCACTGAGACTTAAAGGTATTTGTTTTGGAGAAACCACCAAATGTCAGATAACTCGCCTGGCTTTATTTAAAATTTTAGAGATACATTTCTTTAGTTTTTATGTTTCAAAGCAATAAATACAATTTAATGTCATACTTTATTGAGGTGTTACATTAAATGTTCAGACTTCCCTGCTAAAACTGGGCTGTGCTTTTTTTACTTACAAAACTGTATTCTAGTGAATGTCAGATCAACACATTAGCTACTGGAGGCTAAGAGTACAGCTTCAGAGATACTACTAGTTTCAATGATTTGTGTCAGTTAATAATTTAGCAGATGTCAAAAGTGGTTTTGCTTTAATGAAAACCACTGTGCTGCCTGCTGCTGTGAACTTCTGCTGGGATTGAATAGTTGGTAATCTTTTAATATCATAGAGAGAGTAATTTAATTGGTGCTGGCATTTTGAAATGTAAAGTAAGTTCTGGTGACTTGTTGAAGAATGTAGATGTAGAGCTAGTTTCTTAGTTACAGCAAATTGGCTTCGCTATGTCGCGCTGAGTTGCATTAATTTGTCCCAGTTAAGGATGTGACCTGTAGTTTACTAAGAAACAGATGCTGGTGGGTACATTCAAAAGACGAGCAAGTGAGGGCGAAGTGCTAAGAATCTTTTACTTGCTATAGCAAGCCGAAGAAGTCAGTGGTTATGAGAGTTTGTACAGAAAGAAATGGGGAACCGAGGAAGATAACTCTTATAGCAGTCTAAGATAACAATGAATATTAGCAATAGTTCCAGACTTTCAGAACTGCATAAAGATTACTAAAGGAGATTCAACATGGAAAAGACTGCTTGATGAGGACTGATGTGTTGGCTGCCTCATGCAATGATTAAAAGCAGATTATAAGCTCCATGGGGCCCATAAGAGATACACAGTCTCCACAGGCAGGGTTTTATGGTGTTCAGGAAACCCAAACTAGCCAGATGGAAGATTCCCAGACACGCAAAACTACCACATACCCCAAAGAATTCTGCAGAGTGCAGCAGAGCTGATGCAAAATTTCTTTGGCATGCAAGACATGAATAAGAACATGAGAAAGTCTAAAACACAAAATCTAGTAACAATCGCATTGTATCGTGTGAAAATATTGCCATTAACTAGGGTAGCAATAACAGGCAGTCTGAATTTTTTTTATTTAGGGGCAACAGGCTTGGAAGTAGCCCACTTTAGGAATTTAGTGAGGAATTAACACTAATTGAAATGTGTGAATAAAGACGTGTGATCTAACTGAAAGCAGTACATAGTAGAGTCAGAATTTATTTAAATATTTGGAATTCTGTGCTAACGCCAGTGACTCCTCTCAGAAGAACTCCCCTCAGACTGTACTAATGTGCATGGTAAATTATTAATTTAAAAGTCTTGTAAAGTTACCTGTTTGTTGTAACAAAATAATTGAATAAGCCAGTGAGGTTATGTGCAGCCTCCGAGAAATTCAACATCTAGAGTGAAATCAGTTTTCTGGGTCTGGAGGAAATAAGATATTGAACTAATATTCAAAGCCAAGGTGTCACCAATTCAGTTACTGGTGGCCTATTCTCTGGACTGTTTGTGTATACTGCATTTCTGTATCACTAGGCACCACTAACTTTGGTAAGGCTAACTTATTATTCATGCTGTACAAAAGGGAATATATCACTTTTGTAAAGCCGTAATGTAATGTATTTTCTGCATTAGATTATATGATCTCTGTTGGATAACAACTCTCCAATTTTTGAATTGTGTGCTCCATGTTACAGCCCAAGTAAAATTTTCAGGCCGTGATGGAGGGAGCACCTGATTAGTACCACTAAACTGATAACTTCCCGGCCCGAAGAAGGGAGGACTTGAGTTAGCATAAGCAGGAAATTCCGACTGAAAAAATACAAAACAATTGACTTTTTGTCTTTTCTGCCTGTGTTCCTTGGAGACCTAAATGGAGAAGCAGGTGCTGAACCAGAGTGATGCATGCTGGTTGCACTGAGACCACGCAAAGCAGCATGACCTCAGACATTTTCCTTCAAAAGCTTCCTTGGCATCCATGTCCTACTGCCCCAGTTTTCTAAACGGAGCAAGACACTTAAACTGAGGGCCTGAGATTTTTTTTTTTTTTTTTTTTTAAAGCCTATTTTAGGAGCACCCTTCTTCTTAAACTAGTTGTTGCAAATCCCATCCCAAGATGCTGCTATGCTCTCTGTGCAATCTGGAGGAGGAATGCAGCAGTGCAGAACACATATGGAGCTGCAGATCGACAGGACCAGAGTCCTGAAAGACAGCTTTGGTGATGTTCAGAATTACTGCAATTGAGGCCCACTGTAGTACCAATGATTCATAATATCCTTTGACATCTCATTTTCATTTGAAGACAGCCCTTAATAGAGCAGTTTGTAGTATGAGTACCAAAAGTATCATACAGTCATAATGTCTTATGTTGCCAGAGCAGATTATGGGATGTCATTCTCATGGATATTTTGAGTGTCATAAATATAGTGAGGCCTTTAGCATGTGATGGTTTATGATCAATGCCAGGATTGTTCTCAGTGGTGTACTTAACAGAATGAAGACAAAAACTCCCAACCAAAGGGGATGACAGATAAGCTTTTCCTGCATTCCTTGCACATCCAAGATACCCATTGACTGCAGGGAGTTTCACATGGGTGAAGAATGCAAAACTGAGTATACAGTCTAAGTCAAGTATTTATTTTCTTTGTGTAGCTGTGGTTTACATTTGCTTAACCTCTGTAAATTGTGGATTGCAGTGTAGATATTGTTTTCTTAAAGTATGGGTAGTTACAATATAAACACAAATATTTATCATCATTTGAATATTTATCATCTCAGCCTTTCACGAAAATATAAGCAGTGCTGAAACTTCATTCTCTCAACCACTAAAATGTATTCTATGAAAGTCAAATGTTTTCAGAGTCAACATAATCACAGCATCCCAGTTTTTGACCTGTGTGTTCATTTACAGTTTGCTTATAGCTGCTTCACAGAGATGGAATTTTGTAGATTACAACATGGTTTTATTGATTTATCAGTAGCAAAATACACTAAGTATACTCAGTAAACTGGATCAGCTAGCTCTTGGGCTTGTATTGTATAATATCAGCTTGTTGTGGAATACTTCAGAACAAAATCAGATGTTGGCATAGTTAACATCAATGGTGTAAACCAGACTTGCAAAGACTAATATTTAGTAAGACCAATAACACAAACAAATTAGATTTTGAAGTTGTTTGCCCAATAGGAAAAAGCATGCTGACACAGTATTTGTAAGCTTGTAGTTAACTATTCTTTGACAAATTATTAAATAACTTTGAAAAGCAAATTGAGTGCTCCTTGAAGAACAGCAAGAAAACTTTTTCTGCCTTGCTTTCTTTTCCAAGATGATAAAACGAGTGTCACAGCAAATAATCATTTACTTTAATATTTTATATCCAAACAAAATAAGTCTATGGCATTTACATTGCCGTTACTAAATAGTATTTGGTTTGTTTGCAAGAGTCATTTATTTGTGGCTTGGCTGAAGGAATAAAAATAAATTTGCGGTTCTTTCTGTTAATACTCATACTGTTTCTTAACATATGCAAAAGATTGAATGCTGTAAATGTATGTGCAGAAGCTGACAAGAAACCCCAGACTTTCTGAAGCTTCTGAATTACGCATAATCTTTTAGAGAATTGCTGGAACAGTTCTTTACAGCAACAAATAGGAATAAATGCCTAGGCCAACAAAGTATTTAATTTTAAGCAAACTTGAAATTATTTAAATTTTTCCACTGCTTAAAATTAAGTGTACCTTTACTGAAGCAGGGGCTAGTTCTCTGAGGAAAAAATTACAGTTCATGTTTCTAATCTAATAGTCATTAATTAATAGCCAGAGTTTTCCATAGGGCTTCTAATCTTTTTAAGGAGATTTTGTAGAAATGCAGCATCAACTGTATTTGTGAGACCTAAGAACAGCATTAACCTCATCATTGTCACTTTTTTATTGGCAAGTTCCTCAGCCTTCCTGTTCTATGTTTTTATTGTGTGTGATGTGAGTGTAAAGATACAGATCTAAACACTGAGTTGTTGGAAGGCAGAAATCTTTAGGATGAAATTTTGTCATTTCAGCTTCACATTATGGATTTTTTTGCCCACAGAAAGTATCAGAATTCATCCTTTGAATGGAAGACACTGCATGTATTGGAGACATGTATAATAAAATTACTGGGTTTAGCACTTTATGCATCATCATATATCCACTTCTAGCACCTCAATCTTTTATTTGATAAGATAATCGTATAAATTATTTGGAGGATGTAAGAGATGCACATCTACATATCATAAAAAGGATATTTTAAGTTGTGAACTCAACACAAAAGACATTTCACAGTTCTCCAATTTTAAACATTGAGAAAATATTTTACTCTATGCTTTTGAATAATTCCATGACTCTTGATGTAAAGCCAAAGTTTTATGCTTTCAACAGCAGAAATTTAAAAGTTTTGCTCCTACAATCAGTACCATTCATGTCACCACCACGCAGAATTACCGCCAAGACCTGGGTGTGCAAGCTCACCAGTTCAAAAGAATTAAAGCTGTTCTCAAAATGGGCTGAGGATCCTTGACTTCTCTCCTGAGTCAGCCTTGCTCAAGAATTCACTCACCTCCCAGGAGCAGGAGGAGAAGCTCATTCCCGGTTGGATGTCAGGAACATGGAGCAAAATAAGCCCAGAAGGCCAGTGAAAAAAAACTCATGTGAATTGTCTTGCTAGAATGGTGCAGAAGACAGTTGGAGACAGTCTGTCTGCCGGCTGATGGAGAAAGGTTACTGAAGCTTAGAAGTGGGAAGGTTTGTTTTTACCTTAATGGCCTTAAATGGCTGATAACTTAGTAAAAAGCCTATGAAGTATTTTAAGGAGCACTACACATGTGTAGAAGACACTTTGGTTTGTGATGCTATGTCTCAACTTGTATTTTAAAACCCCTTTTTTGTGTGCAGATAAGCAGTGAGGCATCATTTCTGTTTTTATCCATGCGTAGGGGACCCCACCACAACATCACCATAGTAGACAAGCTTCATGCTGATAACATCCATCTATAATATCTTGCAAACTTTAAGAGGAGGAGAGGGTGCTTTATCCACAGATTTTTTTGTTAGTCCACTGCTGAGGGAAGACTGCTCTTATTTTCCCTAGAAATACTTTTCGGAAGTATGACTAAGTGTGAGTCTCCCTGAAACCAGGAGGAGTCTGTGGGCATTACTGGATTGCACTAGAAGGATGGGGAGTTCATCTGCCAGTCTGAGCCTCTTATGAAGGACTAATCACGAGCGGGAGCTTAATTAAATTATTTCCTCTTACATCCCAACCCATTTCCACTGTTACTTAATCTTCCAATGAAATAATAAAAGTTGTTCCAGCTTGGGTGATATCACATCAGTTACTACAGGAAATCAAATCTGTTGAAATACATCAAACCTATGTAGAAACAATTATTTTTAATGTAAAGTGGAGGCATTTGATAATGGTTTATAGGAAAGACTTTTGTCTCTACAAGCTTCGGATTACTCTTGCTCACAAGGGTGGAAACGTACGGAGGAACATAACTGAGAGCTGCCCAGAGCCAGCGAGTCTGTATCAGGTTTTGTATGGTGTTTGTGGAATCAAGAAAAAACTTATGTTGTCTTTATTGTTTATGCTATCAAGAGGAGTCTGCCCAAGTTATGCTTTGATGGGATGTACTTGGGAAACAGCCTGAGTAGTAGCCTCAGTATTTGTGATTTTACAAACTCACTGTGAACAGGACTTGACCAGAACATGCCCCAAAGGGGTGAGACTGGCTCCAGATAGGCAGCTGAGAGGTTCAGACCTGGCCTTACAGGAAGGCTTGTTTCAAACATGTAGAAAGGTGCAGTGTGGTGGTTTCAGACTGATACTTTCAGAGTCTCTTAGTAACCCCATTCTCTACAGATCCTTAAATGCATATCAATCTGCTGGTGCTGCATTTCGTGAGGAGTCCTGTCTGTTTGTTTTGGGCAGGTTTGAAATAATATTTGGTTTAGTTAATAATTTTTTAACATTGCTTTTAAATATTCCTGAAGAGGGATTTAGAACAAAACAAATTCCTCTAAAAAGCAGGTCCTTTTTCCGTCTCCTGAAATACATCACAGATGGATATAGAATAAGAGAACTGACTAGTTGTTACCAGTTGACATGGTCCAGAGCATGGATTGAGAAGCTGAAAGAGGTGGGCTCTGTATCCAACAATTTTAGGCTCTAATTCTGCAGGTATTTATGCCTGTACATTTTTTCTTTATGCACATGAGGAACACAGTTCAGCTCAAGACCACTTGTTCATAAAATTAACCATGAAAAAAGTTCATGAGTCTTTTCAATTTTCTTGATTGGTTGAGCTTCAGTAAGTCATTTCACTTCTCTGCACGTTGTTTTGCCACATGCAAAATACACATAACGCAAAGTAGAGCTGCTGTCTGCCTTTTGAACACTTTACATAAAAGTTCTGCCAATTCCTCCATGTTGTGAGCATTCTAAACAAATAATATTTTCTTTTCAGAGGTAGTATTGCTCTCCAGGAGAAGGTGGGAAACAGTTCAGAGACAGAATAAGCCTGCCTGTGATTTATGGCACTCTAATGATACCAAACATCATTAGCGACAGGCAGGATTAGCATTCATTGGGAGTTAATAGGAATATTTTTTTCCCTCTTCAAATGAGTAAATACTGTGACAGAATGCTTTCTATAGCGAAGCTATAATAGCATAAGGTAAAACTGCTAGCTTTTCCTAAGCAGATGACAGAGACTTCCAGGAAGTATTTGGCAGGAAAATCCAGGACACCTTTGCCTATTCATGTCAGCATAAACTTTGTGGAAATGCTGTCACTGCAAGGAGTAGGCTTTTATATCAAGATTTCTCCTAAAAAAGAGACCAGCTGTGGCATCAAATGAGTGGAAACAGTAACTGTCAGTGCTAAAAGTAATTCAGGCTTATGGAAGGAGGTATATAAAAGTTTTTTCTTGTAGAAATGGAACTGGTAAACTTTGCATAAAGTTGGCACGTAAACTGTTGGACTCAAGCTGGAGTAAATAGGTGAAATTCTGTGCTCTCATTAAATAATCTGATTAGTATCATTTGTCCTTAAATATGCCCGTATATCCTCTATTGCAATTATTGTTACTTTTTAAACTCTTTAGTATTAGCCAAATGCTCAGATGTGGGTGGTCCCTCCAATAGTAAGAATCCCTGCCTGGTCTAAATGATAAGCATGTTGTAGATCTCAGTTTATTGAAACACAATGAGGTTATAGCATAATTGCCTCAGTTTTTTTTTTCCATTCTCATGACCTGATGTCTTTTAGGCTATCAGTGTATGCTGTCCTGAGAAAGCATTTGAAAGCAAAGGAGCAATAACTTTCACGAGATAGCATTAAAACCAGCATAGGTGTAAAGTCCTGTTTCTGTATTATCCTGTACTGTGTCGATCTACATCAATGCAAAGTAGGGTGAAACACTGTCAAAATAGACCAACTATGTGTACCACTCACCTTTCCTTCTGCTAGTGATGGCACAAGGTGAATAGCAGTGGTGAGCTAGCTCATAATCTTCCAAACAGAAGGCAGAGAGCAAACAATTTGACGAGATTAGTTATTGTGGACCACAGATAAAGGCTTAATATTTTAGCCAAGGCCTGTGTAAGCCAGGTTTATTTTGAAATATGTCTGCTGTCAGGAGCCCAACTGGCTGTATTTACTTCTAAGTTTAATCATATACAGAATTACTTTTTTGGGTTGAGAAGATGCTGAAAGGGACTTAACAGGAATGCTTGTTTTGTGACAGTGCTTTTCAGAGACAGAATGGTTTGCCCTGCCAAATTTAAGGCATGTAAGTTTAATGGAACATACTTTTGGGGGTGACACTACAAACACTGTTGGGCAGGCAGGAATTGGCAGCAGTGCCTGGAGTGATTAGATTCAACACTGTGGTCTACCACGGTTTAGAGCTCGCTGATGCTGCTAAATCAGTCTCTAAGACTTGTGTTTTAAGACCAGAAAGGACCATTAATACCAGTCAGTCCAGCCACCTGTCTAATACAGGGCACTGAATTTTACTCAGCAATTCCTGCATCATGTTCAAAACCACTGCTGAACTCCAGCGTGTCATTTAGAAAGATGCCCAGTCTCCAATCCAAAAGATGCAGAGGGAACTGTGTTAAGCAGAGAGAGGCAGCCTGGTGTATCTGAACCGCAGGTAGTCTTTACCACCATGGTAATTTATGAAGGACTAGTTACAGACTGCTGCGTTCCTATTAAATACAACCAGTAATGTTTTTTAGTGAGCCAATCAAAAATTGTTGTTGTTGTTCAAAAGGTAAGCTTTTGAGGTGGCAAAAATAATACCTGAATTGAGGAATTAGAATAATAAAAGATTCACTGAAGCACTCAGAGGTAAGAGGGTGATGCCTCTGTAGCATGGTAGATGGGCCACTCACTGCAAGGTCATACCCTTACATTCCAGGCTTCAATCTAGCGAATACTTAAGCATTTTATTCAGTCAGAGCAGCCTCAACATTTGAAACTGAGAACAAGCCACCCCAGCACTCGGTGTTAGCACAGTGCTGCTCCCATGAGAGGGAATCAGCTGGAGTCCAGTTCCCTCATGCAGATAATAGAGCTGAACCAGTTTCCTCCAGCCTCTTGAGTAAATGATCCTATCCAAGTGACTGTTTTCTGGGTGAGACTAGTATCATAGCAGCCTCCTCTGTGTCATTTGTTTCCTTGACTTTTACAGAAAAAGCCTGAACATGAGTATTCCATTCAGGATTTGATTAAATATATCCAAGAGGAAGACTGAAGGAAAGGAGATGAAAAGGACAGGAAAGGAGGTTTTTTTATCCTGAAATGAAGTGAATTTATTTGTATGACCACTCACCCAACAGTCATTCACTGAGCTCTGTTGCTAAACTGCTTGTAAGGCTTTTGTCCAATGTATTTTATTTACCTAATATATTTTCAAATGCTTGGTTTCTAAAGGGAATTAGTGTTAGCAAAACACATTCCACAAGAAGCCAGAAATCATACAAGTAAGGCCATCTTCATAGCCTGAGCCTAATCTTATCTACTGGAAAGATAACCAAGGGTTATAGTTTAGGTTTATAAGCCTTTATATAGCATTTCAAAATCCAGGAGGGTTTTGTTTTTATCGCTTAACTCCTCCATCTGCAGGTAGGAGCTATTGTTTTCAGCTAGTCTATATATTGCTTTGCAGATTAGGACATAGGCTACTTGAAGGATGCCCTTTTCTTTCAGTTGGGTATCCGTTTTGGGTATATCTGGGGCACAGTGCCCTGGAAGATCACTTTGTGATGGTGCAACTGTCATATTCAGAACTCGTGAATAAAGGCCACTGCTCTCCTTTGGGGTGAGTTCCTTTGCCCAGAGATGGAGCAGTGTGGGAGGATGTACTGATCTGTGTGGATTTACACAGTTGCAGAGTTTTTACTAATCCCAAGCTACAGGTTAGAGATAGATTTCTTCAGCAGAACATGTGAAAGAGGAGAGCAAGCCAAAAATGTGCATAGAAGTCAGCAGGAGAGACAAGTATATAACATTTTTGTAACTATATGTCCAGCTTCTAGACACCTGGAAAAATACTTCTGTCACTAAAGATTTTAAGTTTGCTTTGTGGAGGCTGATTCTAAATCCAAAATAATTCATACTCAAGGGAGTAAAGCTCTGTAAGGCTTTGCTAAAAATCAAAGCAGATTGTCAAACAGTTCAGGAGCTATGTAAGGACTCTCCATATAACAACGTGCACTCCATACAGGCATTTTGTCAGATGTGTTCATAGGTGATAAGAGAATACAATTTGAAATAACTGGAAGAGAAGTTGAGAATGGTTGAGAATTTGTCTTGGGGAAGACATACCAAGCAGCACTCTTGTTTAGGTAGCTTTCCTCTGAAGATGAGGACCTGCTTAAAGCTTAGCAACACTTTTGAAAGTACATATTCGAACTGGTTATATCATAGCAGCAAGTCTCTCAAGGAAATATTTTTTTTATTTTTGTAATAAAACACAGATTCACCTGATTAATTCCAAACTTGTATTGAGGAAGCATTAAACCACTGCAATTCAAGACTCTTCGCAGTGATGTGTCTTTTGCTAACTTACAAATAATGATGGAGCAGGTGCCTCTTTCCTAATTTGTGAGGTTTTTTATTTTTCCATTTCATGTAAGCACTGAGATGAGCATTGCAGAAATAGGTAGTATAGATAAATAGTATTCCTTGGTCTTATCTTTGTGCTGTTCATGGATGCAAATTCCATCTATGCCAAAAAACACAGGACCTTCTGACTTTGGCTATGTGCAAATCGATATAAGTAAAATGAAAGTTGTACCTATCCGTTTGAACACATAGATTTTTCCAGTATTTTATATGCCATTTTGTACTCATTTTGCATGCACACTTAGAGTAATTGCATAGAGAATGCTGAAGTGGCATTTGCTAAGAGAATTTATTTGTTTAGGGACAGATTTTCTACAGTTACTTAAGTACCAAGAAATAGTGGCAGTCACCTGCTGGACTTCCAAAATTTCTAAGCAAGAAATTGAAATCCATGAAAATGAGGAGCGTGACCTGAAGAGTATTTATTGAACATTCCTAAAGGTGTCTGTCTGTCTTTCCTTGCACATTTGGACTTTCAGCACTGCAGCAGAGTTGCCCACCTTATCATTCTTCTGTCTGACCTAAAACACCAGCTGAAATACTTTCTTCTTGAATTACTTGTTTGGTTGCTTCATGAGATGCAAATTCAGTGAGAATACATACTCACATCTCAGGACAAGATAGTGTCATATTGTGCCTTTTATTTATACTGTGAAGAGTGTTTCTTTCACAAGCAGAAAGACAAATGTCATTTATTACATCTGTGTCTTAGTATACAGTCACACGTAGTCAGTATTGCTTTCAGTTAGGTGAAATATGGTGAGATTATACTGGCAGATACGTCATGATGGCACAAAGTAATAAAAGTTGCTTTCTTCAGGTCAATGTCTTTCATATTTTGAATAAAACTCTGTGAACACTGAGACTTATAGGGTAGTTCCTAGCACCTCCCATTTGTTTGTTTGGATATTTTAGTTGTCTTTGACTTTGTGATATAAGACCATTCCTTCAGTTCACAGCAGATTAAAATGCTCGGACTCCACAAGGAGCTGCGTGCAGCATCCCACCGGGCTGGATACAGAGCCTTATCGACAAGGGGAAATTCTGCCACCCTCACCCCTTGCAAGTAGTACCCCACTGACACAAACAGCCTTATTGGCTGCCTTTTATTACTCACAAAGATAAATGTTGCTTAGTGTGAGTCGGGATGGCAGAGTTGGGCCCTTGTGGTGAACAAAGAGTCCAGGATTATCGTTCCGAAAAGCCCCCTGAGGCCTGTATCAAGAGTTATTAACCACTGATTCAGCCCATAGCATTATTTTGTAGGCTTAAGTAGGATTTCAGTGGTATATTGGGTCTTGTGTCTGTGTAGGGGTGAATTTTGCCCTCTGTTATTTTATCTTATAAATAGCTGTTACAATTTCTCTTTTACTTTATTGTTTAAATCTCTTTCAAAGGTATGGTTTCTTAATCCCCTGTGGCTTTTTTTATTCCTCTTTCTTCTAATAAAGAATAAACAAATTTGCAAATCCACACATGACTGAAACAAAAGGCAAAAAAGCCCTGCATGGTTTGTATTTGGTGCAGGATACCTCATTTTGATGATTTCAGTCATCATTCATTTGAAAAGCAGAAGCTATGATTGTTAAGCCTCATTATTTTCAATGAAGCCTGACAGTTTCAAAGTTAAACAGAAGACAGCTACTTTCATCCCAGTGGTATTTGTCTTCAGACAGGGGCAGCTCTTCGCTTACTTGTCTGCTGCGGTGTGCAGTGTCATTGCTTGGTCACAGAGTGGTGCACATCTAAACCCAATTGCAAGACAGTGGATAGGCAGTGACCTCCAACTTAAGTCTCCCCAAATGAAACCTCGGCTATTGGAGTCATTTTCCTCCCACTTGTAGAAGCCATGCAGTATTTCTTTTTAACTGAACAGTGATTTAAATAAGCCATGATCTGAGATTTTTCTGCTGTCTCCCAGAAAACAATTTGTAGCCCGAACCTTCTGTTTGTCCAGACGGTTTGAAATGTTTCTCCTGTGCTTTATGTCTCTGAGGCACAGTAGAGAGGGTGCTTGTGTGGGAGAGAGAGGGACCTCCAGTGATAGTTAAAGTGGCTGAGAAAGCGGAAATGCTTCTGAACATACCTGCTGTTAAAAGTGAGGACTGATCTGCCATTGCTTTCTGAAATGGCACATGGACCAACAGCTGGTTGAACAGGGAAACTTCTCAGTAAGAAAGGCTGAGGAAGCTATGACCTATCAGTAACTGAGTTTAAACCCTTGAAACTCAGAAAACATTGATTTATCCACTGTGAGAAAACTTTCAGGAGCAAATAACTTGTGGAAGCCCTGACTTGATGCTTGCATGCACTGACTGCACTGAGTTATGCCTGTCTGGATGCTGCCTCCATAAAGACAGTAGATGTATGTTACAAAAACTGGAAAAATGCAACATTTAGTCAAAAAGGAAAAGCAATGCATGGAAAGATGAAGGGAGAGGAATAGCTAAGCGGTAGTTTTTCACCCATACCTTCACTCCTCGAGTGCCTGTGGAACAGCTAGACCCCACTGAACTTTCCACGTACATTTCCTGGTGTCTGATAACTACCTTAGGGTGGTGAATTCTTAATCTTGTTTCAGGAATTAAGTCACCTGGTGAGTACAATGAAAGGTGTAGCTTCATGGTGCTTGGTGGTTCCTGGAAAACAAGAGTGTTTCGATACGTACCATGTGTGTTAGTCATGACTTGTGGCAATAAAGCCAAGATGTGTTAACTAGTTTTCCTGCACTGAAGTTACTAATGCATCCATGAGATAAAATTAATTTTACAGTTTTGATAGAGCAGTTTTATTTTTATTTCCTATCTGCATTCCTCATGTTGTGTAATATATTGAAAGAAAATACTGTCTTTTCAGGTAAGTGAAAAATTCAGCTTTGCAACAGTGAATACAATTATTTGAACCTGCAACTGTTTTTATCTGTTATGGAAGTTGTATGTATAATACACTGGACATGACTCAGAAAGTGTTCTACACATAATGTCTGCTTTTATATAGTTAGTTTATTTATGGGAGAGCTTTCACTGAAGAATTCCATAAAATTCAGATAAATTGAAGAAAGAGCTTGAATGCATGATTACTGGAGTGCTCAAGATAAATGTGTGCAAATGGAAAACCCTAAACTAATTTAGCCCTTTGCATATGCCTACATACTTTAACAAAAGGAAGGAACAAATTAAACCAGTGAGATGTTGCACATGCTTGTAGCCTGTGCCTTAAAACTAAGAGAGGATTAGACAGCTCTTTGTCCTACTTATTTAGACTGTTAAGTTTTCTGTAGTTGTGTTGACATAATAATCATATGGGCTACCTTCAAAATAGCAACATACTTATCCTCAGAAACCTGGCTTATTGAGTATTTTTTTTTTAGTTTGGCATAAAACACATGGGGTTTTAGGCATAAATTTAGAAACTGGACAATAAAAGTCCTGTTGGATAATGGGCAGGATATTTTTAAGGGTAAAAAACAGCTAAGTGTTATGTTTAACAAGAGCCATGGACCACTCATATTTTAAAAAGTACAAGAATTGAATGTCCTGCTTACACCAAAGCACAGGATTGCTGCACAGGGTTTTGTGTTAATGCCTTACCAGGACCTCAGATACTACATATACTACAAAAGAAAAGTGAGTTGATATATACCACTGACTGCAAATTGGTTGGGTTGGAGGTTAAAAAGTTTTCAGTAAGTTGTCTGCATTTTCCCTTAATGTCTGTCTCTTACAGTAGTGCTTTGTTTCTGAGCGTGACCACCACCAGGACAGCTTGGTTCAGTGCAAACACTGTCTCTTTCAGCCAGAACATTCCTAACGTTAGCTTCCTTTTTTTTTTTTCTCTCCTTTCCCTCTCCCCTGCCCCCTCTCAGGTTGGAAAGGCTGGTGGATGTCCTGAGGAAGAAGGTTGGAGCAGGGACCATTAGGACCGTGATCTGATTGAAAGCTCCAGTCTAAGGAAGCATTCACATCTGGTGACCAGGCTGCTTCATTCAGCACTGTGTAAACACTAAAGCCTTAACTTAGCAAACAGTTGTTAGAAGTGGGACACTCCAGCGACATTCCAAGCCGAGATAAAATCAAATCATAAATGTTTAACTACTTTGCTGCTGAGTTCTGTGATTTGTTTAAATGTTTCACTGCAAACATATATTTGTTTTTGAGCAGATGCATTGTGGCACTGTGTACTGTGAAAAATGATGTAGATGCTTATTTTAACAGTCTGTCCTCTCAGGTGTTACTAGAATATAGTCTGCTGCAAGGCACAACTTGATCATGTTTTCAAGTACTGCAGGCTTCAGGTGCAAAATCCTGCAAAGCAGTTTCAAATTTAAATGCCTTATGTTATTTGTGAGACTGCAAATAGCCCAGTATTTGTATGTTAGATATATTAATTGATAAAGTAGATTCACATTCAATAGATATCTCTGGCTAGTATATTGGAGATTTTTTTCCTCCTTACTCATAGGCCATTGAATTGCAGCTAGTAACTATGGCTACATCTAAGAGAAGGAGACATATAGTTTTATACAACAGTTGAATAGCTTCTGCTAGTACATGGCATTTTCAGCATACAAGAAAAAGAAATGTACTGTTAGATTTCACTGGAAGAACAGCTTTATGAATTGCCGCGTGAAAGCCTTGTGACGTTTTACAGTATCCCAGACAGTGGGAAAGGTTTGCTGGGTTGTTTTTAGTCACTCCTCTGTCCTCTCCTATGATGGGAAATCTCTCAGGTATTCAGAAACCACCTTATAGAGTCAAAACCTACCATTTCAGTGTGAGTCTCTCACCTCTTTTCTACAAGACTTTTTGCCTGCTTCTTCTAGACCTCTGATTGCTCTGCAATGCAGGCGTACCATCCGGGCTGGGTTTGGGCCAGACTGCCAGCCCTCTGCTTTGTGTGCTCCTGAAGTGCTTTGGGACTGAACTCAAAGGCTGAAGGACAGACTTCTACAGAAAGGTGAGGAACTGAGGGATAGGGAGGAAAAGTTGGGGTATACACACATTACAGACTTTACAGATGCAGGAGAGTTGGACCTAGGGTTATATTTGTGACCTAAACATTTCCCTATATTTGGTATGTCTTTGTTACATGGCCAAAGGGGAGCAGAAGGGTCAGCTCAGTGCTCATAGAAACCTGCTCTTGAAGGCAGCTGTAATCTCTAAGCAGCCCAAATTCAGTAATGAATCTCAGGAGCAAAGTGGGCTTTAAGCCACCCCCAGGACCTGCCAGCTTACGCAGGGTAGATATAGTTCGTAAGGCTTCCACTTGCTGACTCTGCTTTGTCTTTAATGTTATGCTGTCTTCTCTCTTAATGTTTGCTGTAACAGTGTAATTATAGGGCAGTCTAGCAGAAGAAAATGAAATTCTAATTTTGGGTAGGGGGAGACATTTCAATGCCTGTTTTTCCTTTCCAGCACTTCCATGTTAAACCTTCATCATCTGTAGACCTAAGCTCCTCCTGGTTTCAGTTGACCCAGCCTAACCTCTTGCAGGGAGATGAGCAGCATTCCTCCAAGCCAAATTTACGCAAGTCACTTCTATAAGCTTCTGAAGTGCTCCTTTTGGACCTTTGGTGAATCCTAGGATAGAGTGTGAGTTGGGAGTCTGTCCCCAGGACTTTCTCAGTGGGAAGAAAGTTTAATGCTTCTGGACCAGAGGACTGTCACCCCCCAGCTCCCAGCCCCTTCACCATCTCCCATGTATTGCTCTCCAGTGCTTGGGCAACTCAGCTGCTCTTTTTCCTACTGCCCTCTTGAGCCTTAGTGCACTAAGTGAAAGAGAAGGTCTCCTGAGCTGTCAGTGCTGTTGAATCAATTCTGCTCTAAAGAAATGGTGAGGAAGGCATGAAGATAAAAATGTAAGGACTACCATACTGTGCTAGACCAAAGGTCCAACTAGCCCAAAGACTGTCTTGGGCAATGACCAGTAATAGGTGATCAGGAAAGGGTACAAAATCACGACAGCACTAGTGACCTTTCTCCCGAATGGTCTCCTAGCAATTTACTTAGGGGCTTTCTGAGCCAGAGGTGATGACTTTGTATTTAGCAGTGCTTTTTTCATTACTCGTGTTTGAATCCATTTAAACTTTTAGTATATACCTCTTCCTGTCATGAGAACTACTGCAGTTTGCAATGCATTGAGTGAAGAAATATTTCCTTTTCGTTGTTATGAACCAGCTCTACTCATTTGCTGTCACCTAGTTTTTGTATTAGAGAAACAGTGAACAACCATTCCCTGTTCATATTTTTTTCCATGTCCCTTTTGATTTTCTGTATTTGGCATCCTTCTCTCACCATCTCTTTTCCAGAGAGAACCCCTGATCTTTTGTAAAGAGCTGTCTCGTGTGTTTAATTGGCCTTGTCATGCTATCTATTTCTTTTCCAGTTCTGCAGTGCTTTTATTGAGATACAACCAGATATGTGCCTGGTATTAAAGATAGAGACAAATTGTGACTTTATCAGTTTTCATAATTATGTTGTCTGTTTTATTCTCTGTGCTATTTGTAATCATTTTTAGCATTGGATTTTCTTTATGACAGCTGATGTCATAATAATAACAACAATTATAGATCTTATTCCTCCATTGCAATATTCAGCTCAGAGTTCATCGTAGGGTATAGGAAGTCAGAACTGTTTTCTGAATGCATAACTTTACATTTATGGGTAGTGAATGTCATCTGTTGCTTTTACCATGCATTCCCTGGTGACCATGAGCTCCTATCCTTATCTGTTCTCGGAGCTCATCTTTACTGCTCATAGCAGCATAGTATCATCAGCATCTCCATGCTGAATATGGTGATATGAAATGCCACCATGTCCAAATTAACCCCCTTTTCAGGGTGATTTCTTAGTTAAGTTGAGCAGCATGGGGTCTGGTGCAAAGGTCCCTGTAGGACAGTAAGGTAGGTTTCCTTCTCTGTGAAAATGATACATTTATTCTTACCCATGGTTTTAATCTAACTTGAACTACATATTTTTCCATGTAAAGATCTTGTATCTTACTCCTTGGCAGCTTTGATGAGGAAGCTTGTTTACTGCTTTGGAAATGCAAGTTTACTAAATCAGGGTTTGTTTTCCATGCATGAGTGTGCTAAGTTACTTCTTCCCCTAGGAGCATCAAGAGCTCCTCACCTTCCCCCAGGCCTTTCCACCTTTGAGCAACCAATCTTGTGAGTGCAGTCTTCATACAGCAAGACTGTTTGACCTCCAGCCCCTTGTATTTGCTGGCTTTGTTTAGGAAAGTAGAATCAGCCAGGCAAAAGCCATCTTGCAGGCTTAGTGTCAGATACATCTGGTTGTGGGTAATACTTGATGCAGTAAAAATTAGGTGATAATTTTTCTTCATAATTTTCCTTTTGACACATTGTACCTAAGGTGAAAAAAATATTTCCTGACTCTTATGTCTTGTACCAAGTTGCCTGAAATTCATCGAGCTTTTTAGTTAGGGATTTTCTCACACAGTAGATAATTGACTTTGAATCATAATTAAATTGGGTGTTGATTTTTAAATTCACCTAGAAATGTTTGTCTTCTTTGAAAAGGACCTTGGGAAACTACCAGATGTGGTGAGACCACATCTGGAATANTTGGAAACAGTTGGGTTCTCACTCTTCCTTGCTAACAACCTGGTGTGTGGTCTTTGGCAGAGTCCTTAGTGACAGTCATAAAAGGTATGCAGCCCCTGAAGAGGTGCATAGGCTCCTTGGGAGAGTCTGCAAAAGCATCTGTGTGGCTAATGTCAAAACGCTTTTGCTTCTTCACCCGCTGAAGTGAAAAGCAAAAGTCACACAGGTCCAGTAACACAAGCCCAGCCTTTCGTGCCCTCAGGTGAATTTCTGGCCCTGTTGAACCCAGTCTGCATTTCAGTGTAATGAGGGCAGGAACTCTCGTCTGATATGTAGAAATAGGCGATAATGATAACACGGGTTAATTGGCTTTTATCATATAGTTTATTCATTGAGAACTGATTGACGTCTGCACAGAGCTCTGAAGATGAAAAGAACCCTGCCCTATACAGCAGGCAAATGCAATTGTCACTTCTGTCTTAATTTATGAGAGAAGCATGAGATTGCATCAGATTATGTATTAGGACTAGCAATTCATTTACCTCCCGATGGAACAGCAGTTCATGATGAAAGGTGGCTCACCATAGGCAATGCTTATAGTGACAGTAGTAATTACTGGTCAAATTAGTGTCCCTGTTGTCTTGAAGAGCACTGAGGTACTCAGAAACATCCTTCCCCTGTGAGATTTTGTGTGTTTCTCTTGATGATTCTGCAGCACGTTATGCATTGGGAGCCATTTCTGATGATGCCAGGGTAAAATATGTAAATAGCATCATGTTGGCTTGGGATAAGAGTGTTATTAATGCTTTTCAGTACTGTAATTATATTCATAGTAAGCCTTCCCTAAGCCCTCACTAATTAACAATATTGTGACAAATCAACTTTAACAGAAAAGAACTGTGGACCTTTAGTCATTTAGTACTGGTTTTGATTCAGCCCAGAGCCCAAAACGGGTAGCGTGGTTTTCTGTACTAATGTTGGGGAAACTACTGATATTTGAGAAGTTCAAAGCCAGCTCAGTCTTGTAAGTGGAATCCTGTAGATGAAGTCAGTTTCATTCCTCTTTAAATATATTCATAAGAAAGATTCATTAGTTAATCATTAATGTAGGAGAATATTAAAACTGCTTTTACAAATAAGCCTTCATATTGAAATAGTTTAGTAATGTCAATATGTTGTTACAGACACATTTATTTATTTATTCCAAACCACAGGACATTTTACAAGATACCTTAATTTTCAAATTAAATGGCTTTAGAAATATTCTTATCAGGTGATCAAGAGTTGTAACATCTTTAATCCATCTATACAAATGAACTTGCTATCTGAATGTCAGGATTTATCTGTGCCTGTGTTTTCTTCATTTAGAACAATTCCAGATGAAGGCTGTTAGGATTGTTGGTTTTTTTCTTTTTAATTTGTACCCCAGAAGATTTTCCTCCTGTGCAAGAATAAACTATTAGGCACATGAAATCACAGACCAGCAGTTTCTCTGATACTGTGCTTGCTATGATTGCAGCATTATATACCATCTTAGAATGGTTTGGGTTGGAAGGGACCTTATAGATCATCTGCTTCCATGCCCTCTGCCATGGGCAGGGATACCTTCCACTAGATGAGGTTGCCCAGAGCCCTATCCAGCTTGGCCTTGAACACTTCCAGGGATGGGGCATCCATAGCTTCTCTTGGCAACCTGTCCCAGTGCCTCACTAGCCTCATGGTGAAGAATTTCTTCCTTATATCTAATCTAACCCTAATAAAACCCTTTTAGTTTAAAGATATTACCCCTTTGTCCTATCACTACATGCCCTTGTAAAAAAGCCCTCTCCAGCTTTCTTGTAGCCCCCTTTTAGGAAGGCTGCTGGAAGGTCTTCCTGGAGCCTTCTTATGTTGGGGAGCCCCAGAGCTGAACATAGTACTCCAGGTGTAGTCTCACGAGAGTGGAGCAGAGGAAGAGAATCACCTCCCTCAACCTGCTGGTCATGGTCTTTTTTTATGCAGCCCAGAACACGGTTGGCTTTCTGGGCTGCAAGCACACATTGCCAGCTCATGTTGAGCTTCTTATCAACCAATATCCCCAAGTCACTCTCTGCACGGCTGCTCTCAATCTGTTCTCCACCCACCCTGTATTTGTGCTTGGGATTGCCTCGACCCACATGCAGGACCTTGCACTTGGCCTTGTTGAGTTCCGTGCGGCTTGCACGGGCCCACCTCTCAAACCTGTCAAGATCCATCTGGATGGCATCCTTTCCCTCCAGTGTGTCAACCACACCACACATCTTGGTGTCATTGGTAAGCTTGCTGGGGATGCACTCAGCCTCACTGATCATGTTGCCAACAAAGGTGTACTGACTCACTGCTGTACCATTTCACATCAGGTCTGCAGAACTAGACTTTCTCTGTTTTTGCCTTCTCATGCATTGGTAAATAAAATGTATTCACAAGTCCGAAAGAATGGATTGGTGTTCTCATATTAGGTTGATTATAAGTCAGCTGTTGAGCTTCAGTGGTCTAAACATTTCATTCTTCAGTTTTACTGGGAGCACACATGTTCTGGGAGGCTTTTAAACAAATACTTGAAATGGTTGAAAGATTTACATTGCCAGTGCCTAGCTAAAGACGTAGTCTTTAGAAAAGACATGGTTTATTTTGGCACCATTTTAAAAACTCAAATATTTTAAACATTTGTTAAGTTTGAGCTTGCACATTTGAACTAGAAGTTTGCATTCCAAAATTGCATCTCGGGTTACCTCTCTCTCTCTTTTGTATTCTGTAATCCCTTTATTAAAGTAGTCTTTGCAAAAGGAGTTGGGTTTTGAGTTTGGTTTTTTTTTTACTGTTAATTGGAAAATATTGCCATTAACTTAATCAATTTTGTTACATTTACCTGATAACTCTATGCAACTAAACATCTGAAATGCAAAGCCGGAAGTGTTTTCAGAATTTAGGACTTCATGTTGGTAGCCTAAATCCATGGCTGTAAAATTAATCAAATGCAGGAATAGAGGCCAAATCCTGCAGTGCTTTACTCGTGGTCATGCTATGCACTGTGATGAGTAAATACTAACCCTGACGGTGAGTGCAGGGCCAGGTAATAAATAAGACTGGTTCAAAAGGTGTACTGAACTGATAAAATAGAGTAGTTCAGGGAAAAGTAAAAGCTGTCTTTGCCTTGGAGTTGCTTTTCTGTTCTTTTCTTTGACAGAAGTGGAGAGCAGGGGCAATGTTTAGTCTAATTTTTAGTTTAAATATATATATATATAACCTTTTATTTTCTCACGAGTTTTAACCTGAAATTTGTACTGGAACTTTAAAAGTTGAGAATGTATCAATCAAAACCATCATATTTTGTTTAAATCCTGCCAGAACCACAGTTCAAGAAGTCCTGGAGTGTAACGTTACAATTGTGCGTGTACTTTAGTGTGTTGCCCAGCCAGCCATCAGCTGCAAAGGGTCACATTTCTTTCTGAGATGCTGTCACCAAGATGCATTTGGCATGTTCCCTCCATGGTTACCTTGGGCCAAAGGTCCAAACAGTGTCACATTCACAGAAGTTCATCGTTATTTGAATGGCTTCTGAACACGATAGAAGCAGATCCATTGCCATATGGTAAAATAGCAATATGCCTGGTAGAACTGGTCACAACTGCTTCTCGGAGTCCATGCTAAAGCAAGATTGTGATAAAGCTTGCAGAATACATTGCATGAGTTTACAATTATTAATACTCACACATGAATGTGCACACTGTATTTCATGTAAAATTGAAAAATGGAATGGTTTCCCAGGGAATTTGAAGGATGGAAGCTATGGCATATTTGTTCATTAACTAGGTATTACCAGAACTAATTCCAGAACCAAACTTAGAAAAAAAAAATCAAAATATTAAGATGCAAAAATTAAAATTAAAAACTACTTTGGTACTAGTCTAATTCATTGTCTGAAGCTTCAGGGCTTTGTTGATTAGTATTTGACTTCCACTGATGTAGTGCCACTATTTCACAAGCTTTATGATCAAAGAGGTAAACTGTTTTCAAAAACTAGTCTATAAGAAATGAGGCTACTGGTGTCTAAGTTGATATAGATATCAATTTAGAAGTTGAAATCTTGCTTAGAAGCAAGGTTTCAAATATCTGTAAGTGAGAATCAGCTTTTCAAAAAGCTGATTGATTTCTTCACTTGGATATTTAGTTTATTCAGAGAACATACTCAACTCAGATGCAGCCTCTGTGAAAGTATACTAGACTAGAAATAGAATAACAAACAGTAGGAAATCTCCATCAACACATGCTCATAGCACTAGTATCACCCTGTTTGGTGCCTTAACATGCTATATAAAATTAGCAGCCCTATTTCTTCCACTTTATATAGGGAACATTTTCTCTCTTACCCCTAGCATTCTATCAATGCATGGAGAGCATCAACATTACAGATGATGGTTACTAAACATTAGCAGTAGAGTTAAGCAAGACAGGGAGACACACAAATAAAGATTAGGAATGTGATCAGCTATGGCATTTGTTGCATCAGTTTATTTTAAAATGGCAGTGCAGAAAATTAAATGCTTTGAGCTATGACTGTGATATGGCAGACCAGCTCTACTACTCAACCGTATCTTCACCAGCGGGAACACAACTCTCACCCACAGTCCAAAAATGTGGACCTCCATATCCGTGGTTTAGGTTATGGATGTGGAGCTTTCTTGGGATAAACATGACACAAAGAGTTATGATATCAAAATAGTAAATATTGAATTATATTTAATAGAATTGGATCCCTTCTACAATTTTCATAAATGAATCTCAGCACACATTAAAAAGAAAAAATGAATAATATAATATGGACCTGATTAGAATTGGCTAAGCTAGACTGAGGATTTCCAGGCTGATTTACCACCTCTGTTGGTGCCAACAGTGCTCACAGATGTCAAAACACTATTCTGGCTCAGGTGTACGCATGAAATGCCACCTCTAGGCATCCACAACTCTTTAACACATTTCTAATGGTTTCCACTCTCTGGCTTAGAAAGTTATGGCTTCTTCCATCCAAGTGAGTAGAGGATGAGCAGGGCTTGGTTAACCTGGCTGATTTTGGCTTCATCAAAAGGGGGCTAGGAGGAGCTGCAGCCTTTTCAATGGGCCAGACTGGTGACCAGTGGGAACATCTAGAAAATCTTGTCCTCGATAATTTACAGCTCTCGGGGGTTCATTCTGGGCTGTCTCCGTCATTAATCCAAGATAATGAGTTGCCACTGTGTGAATAGAAGGGCCGTGTCTAAAGCAAAGTTGTAATTTCGTGGCTTAAATTTTAATGTGCTTTTATTTGCTCAGTAGTTGCTTTAAGTCAAGCTGTAAAATCTTATCAGCAACAAATTTTCTAGTCTTTAAGAAAAATAATACCCATGTAGGACTACTTTATAGACTAATGTTTGGCTACTGGGCCATGGAAAAACCTCTGGATCTGGTTACAGCTTCCCAGGACAGACAACAAAACTGAATTTTACCATCCTAATGTACTTTATTTTTCCTTCTTGCCAGTAACAGTAATGTTCAGCTTTGCAGAAGGGAGAGAGCCTCCCTCCGAGGCAAAAGGGAAGTCGTGGAGTTTCAGGGCATCCAAAGATACAGGGGTGATACTGTGAAAGTGAGTGGATTTCTAGGGGATCTGTCATTGGGAATGGGACTCAGAAAGGTTAGTATGATCTTGGGAACCAACTGTTCACCCAAGGGATATTATCCTGTGGAGGCAGCTGTGTCGTGTGCAGTAATTGAGATTCAGCAGCAGCACAATGCAGGTAGTCATGCCTTCTGCTGACTAGATGACCCATCTTCCCCCTTCCCTAAGGGTACAGGATTCCTTCCCTGGTGCACACATGTGCACTGCCAAAGTAGAGATGTTCACTTGACCCTTCAGATCATACAACCACTTGGGCCCAAAGATCTCCAATACTGAGGTACGTTCTTTCTTAATTAAACAGGTCCCTGTAAAAGCCAGTCAAATAAATATTGATCAGACTAGCTGTGGCCAAGAGGGGTGGTGATGCACATGCTGGTGAGCCAAGTGGGGAAGGAGAGGTCAAGACAGAATGGGAGGGAGGAACAGTGGAGGATGATCATGTGTGCTGGTTTTGGCTGGGCTAGAGTTAATTCGTAATAACTAGTACAGGGCCAGGTTTTGGATTTGTGCTGGAAACAGTTTTGATAATACAGGGATGTTTTTGTTATCGTTGTGCAGGCTTACACAAGAGTCTTCTTTTCCTCACACAATCCCACCAGTGAGTGGGCTGGGGGTGCACAAGAAGTTTGGAGGGGGCACAGCCAGGACAGCTGACCCCAACTGACCAAAGGGATATTCCACACCATATGACATCATGCTCAGTATATGAAGCTGGGGGAAGAAGGAAGGTCAGCATTCAAAGTTATGGTGTTTGTCTTCCTAAGTAATCATTACACGTGATGAAGCCATGTTGTCCTGGAGATGGTTGAACACCTTCCTGCTGATGTGAAGGTGTGGATGAATTCCTTGTCTTGCTTTGCTTGCGTGCATGGCTTTTGCTCTAACTATTAAATTGTCTTTATCTCAACCCACGTGTTTTCTCACTTTTACTCTTCTGATTCTATCCCACATCCCACCAGGGAACAGTGAGTGAGTGGCTGTGTGAGACTGAGCTGCTGTCTGGGGTTAAACCATAACACCATGCCTTGCAGATCCTTGTAGAGTCTTGATACACTATCTGGCTGTGGGGTCTCAGTGAACAGAGAACCACTGCCCTCTGTATCCACAGAAGACTGGAAGCAAGTTTTTAATACCATTCCCACTCTTGACAGCAACTAGCATCTGTCCATGCCTGAAGTCACCTCTGTTTTATTCAGGCAACCAAATCTCAGCCTGAGCCATTTACAGAATCCAGTTGTTTGAGTACACTCAGTGTTTCTGCTCAGCCTTGCTAGAGCAATGCCTCACAGGTGCGTGAACCAGGGCTGTGCCTAAATGATGGCTGCACCTCTGCTGGAAAAGCTGAGACCAAGTCTAGATTACCAGGTCAGGCAGTGCAGGAGAAGCAAATTCCTAGGGCAAAAAGATGGCCTGAAGCCCCTCATGACAACTCTGGTGCATTTGGGGCTATCTCCATGCTGGTCCTTGGGCTGGGCTGGGCTGGCTGGTAGCGGGCAGTAGAAGCACATGTCTCAGTTTTGTAATTTCTGTGGGATCCTGAGTGCATCGAGATGGCTCTGGGACATGAACCAAAGCACAGAAAAGGTTGTGCTGCTGGTGTGCAGGGATGTCTGTGGAGAGCAAGAGGGACTGCTCGTATCTGCACAACTGCAGCACCAAACGTGAATACAGCAACAACCACCGCAGCATGCACTGGAATGAAGGCCAGAAAGGCTCACAGTTTTGCTCTTCTTTGATCACATAATGGAGAAAGTCAGCTCAATTTCTTTTCAATTTTCAAGCAGCTAAATGCCCTGCTTCCTCCACATTTTGCTTGTCTGGTCATGATAACTTTATTTCCCCAGAGCTCCAACAGTCACTAGAGTAAAACTCTTATAAATCTGAACTGCCTGTGCCTAAAGAAAATACACTTTCATCAGTGTGTGTTTTTGTGAAATCCCACAGGACTGTTCTCAACAGTCTTATGTAGCAAATCCACAACTGCCTGTTGTAACTATCCACCCTGATTTTCAGTAATGGTGTTATCCTTGTAATTTTCCAGTCATTGAAATCTGGTCTGCAAATGACTAACGTTTCGTGTTATGAGGTGTTTCATCCAGAACTTCACTTTCTCACAGCCTCATTTCCTGTAGAGCCAACCATTTGTTATTGGATGACCTGCTACCTACTATCTCATTAAAAGCCTTATTTTTTTTTCAGTGCTATCGACAGTTTATCTTCCTGGGCCTTTTCTAAAAACCACCTGCTGCAGATATCTAACTGGGTGCTGTGACTATTGCTTTCCACTAGCAGTAAAGTGAGCCTAGGTCTGGCAGGCTGAACCACATAGTACCCTCTTGACCTAGGTTGTGTAGGAGATATACCACCACCTGTCATAGGCATGGCCCATTCCTTCCTTCCACCCCACCCCCCCTGCTTGCAAAACCTGTAAATTATGTCTTTAGTTCCTATCCAGTTACTCTTTTACCTAAGTGATTCATATACAACACACATATCTAGTTCACTACCGTGTTGATTTATGGTGGTTATAATATGTGCATATACTACAGTTCAACACAAAGAAAAAGAATTCTTTCACTTGAAAAGCTTTTGTGCATTGTAAAAGGGAAAACCCCTATAGAGCGGTTCAACATATAAAACCACATGGCAGGCTCCTCGTCCTAGATTTACTCTTGCTTTTCTGGTGCACTCACCCTAGGAAAGCTGGATACCAACCAGAACTGCATTAACTCCAGCACCCCTTGGTCTGTTACACCTAAAACAGGTCCCAGACCTTCAGGTGGAACTGCAGATGTGTGGGTAATTACAGATCCCTGATAAGGACTCCACAGATAATCCACCACTGTTATTGAGCTTGTTTTCTAGTCTGTCTTTGTCTTCTTTCAACTTCAGACCAGAAGGTTTCATTACACTGCTTTTACCTGAGAACTTAAAGAGCAATTAACTATCCCAAATCCTTCCCCATTTTGATAACTGGAGACCGTGAACAGGTTACCATTAATCACCTCTTGGATAAACTGAACAGGGCTGAGTTTCTGATATCATTTATCAGGTATTGCTCAGACAATGAGGCATTTCTAATTCTTGGGCATGCAGATGCTTGAGCTGACACAACACTGCTTCTCTGCTCTCAGACATGGTCTATATGGAGCTGATCTCTCTCTTTCCCTTTACTGTGTTCTTTCCTGATTCTAAGGACCATGTTCATTCCCTAAGGCACAGCATGACCCCAGGGCCTTGTGCTCAGGGTCAGTTCTAGAGTCAGAGTATATGTATTTGTGGTCCACTCATCCCTAAAATTTTCTGGGTGAGGAAGAGACAAGACAGAAAATGACCTGAGGAAGAAAATTATAATGGAAGTGTAAATTGAAGGAAAGATGGTAAAATAGAGTTAGGAAGCTTACATCGGTGAACTCTGCTTCATTAAAGCTGATGCCTGTCTCCTCTATTTTTATTGCTGGACTATGAATCTTGCCCAGTACAGAAAGAAATACATCCTGACATAATCGAATCAAAAGTCGAAATCGCTGAAGTCAGGTAAATGTCTAGTAAGGCTGCTAAAAAAAAAAAAAAAAAAAAAAAAGGAAAAGATTGTGTAGTTAATCTTGTTGGTCTAGTTGTGTTCCATGGTGATTTTAATTACACTGTAATTTGAGCTAAGTCAAAGGATGGTAAGAATAGTGGCTGGGTACAGGTTAGTGGAATGTAAATGGAAATAAGTGATTCTGGGGGCAGATCTGATGGGCAGGAATATTGCTGTGCTCCCAGGCAGGGGACAAGGCTGTTCTTGGCATGAGCATGACAGGGAGCGATGCCAGGAGGTGGGCAGGGCTGGTGGTGAGGGATGACAGCTGCTGAATAGGAAGACTGATACTGCACTAACCGTGAAAAGGGGGTGAAAAACACTGCACTGATGCTGGTTAAAGAGGACGAGGTCAAAAACAGGACTCAAAGATGTGAGGAAGGATATCATAAGCACAGAACTGCAGAGACGAATGCCAGCACTGAGCATCCCCCCTCCCTAACAGTTCACAAAAATCTCTGAGGCTGTACCTTGAATTCACTTGAATTTTGTACTACCTGACAGCAGTGCCTTCCCCTCACAGACAAAGGGGTACCCAGCTGGTAACTCAGCTTTCGAGTGCATTCAATCATCATCTATGGCACTGATGGACCCTAAATTACTACTGTTTGATTAAGCAATGCTATCAGAGGTGCGTGCTCTGCAGCACTTGAAATGAATGCTATTTAGGTGGACTGGTGCGGAGTGGCAATAGTTTTTGACCTAAGTATTCCTAGGAATGTTAACACTCAGGTTGAAGTACACCTAGCATGGCTACCTTGACTGGAAAGCCCTGTAAGACACACGAAGCAATCACTTCTTGAATCCATGCTGCAGCCTTCTTATGGTAATGAGGAGCTACTGAAGGTCAATATTGAGAACACTCATTTCGCTGATGGGGAAAAATACTTTGTTTAGATGGGGAAAAAAGAGGCTCAGCTCAGAAAAGAGAGGCAGGTTTTTGTATTTCTGTAGTATGTACTGTGTATATGGCAAATAAATCTTAGAGGGGAAGAAATGGTAGTTTGTGGTGTCATATAACATATTTTGATGTCTTGTATTTCTTAAAAGACAAAAGCATTCACAGGGATGAAAAATGGCCCTGAGCATGGCAGAGCTGCCTACAGCCCTCTAGTTAGATAGCAGGGTGTGTGCGAAGGTCCTGTGGACCCCTTTGAAAGCTAAGAACTCCCCTATAGCAAACTCGTACTATCTCACGGGATCAAGACCACAGATATCCCCTTTGATTTTCAAGAGCTCTTGTCATACCGAAGAAAAGCCAGCATTAAATCTGTGCCACCTTTGCCCCTGCACTTTGGGGAGCTCTTATCACAGGAGAGTCTGCATTTCTGCTTTCAGATTTTGGAAGGACACAGAATCTGTTGCACTTTACTACAGTGCCCTGGAACATTGGCTCTAAAGCAGAAAACTGATGATGAACACGTTGCAAAACAAATTCTATGAAGTTTGCTTTGCAAAGAAGCTGATCCAACTTTTTTTTTCCTTTTTTCTTTTCTTTTTTTT
>VWYH01007872.1:99782-166462 GCA_013399365.1 Pampusana beccarii
TTTTTTTTTTTCCCCTAGAAACAGCAGGTGTCAAGTAGCTAGCTGGAAGCCTTATTGACTTTTTCAGATGCAGCACTTAATTTTGTAGATTTAATAGCAAAATGATATATTATATATTATTATATATTATATTTCCTTCTGTTATATACTTGCATAGATGAGATTTTAATTTTCTTTTTTTCCAAGGGTTTGGATTTCCAAACTATACAAAATAAAAACTCTGACATTTAAGTAAAAGTCACTTGAACCTTGAACTCTGTATTATTTTCATAATCCCCTTTTCCACTCCTGTATATCAGCATGTTTTCTGTATAGACTGTGGCTTGTATGTAGTCTTGCTTTCGCTATAGCCATTTCTTGACAGCAGGATCAGTGCTACTCCTGCCAGGTGCTGAAGCTGTTGAACACACTTTAGCTGAATAAAAGCTGTGGGTGCGACACCAGCAGCTCTTAGCTCCCCTCTGTGGAATGCTACATGTGTATTAACATGTATCTTTCTTTGTGATTTTTTTTTTTAACTTAAAATGATGCCCTTTAAAATCTCTTCCTGGAGAGAGAGAGAGAGGTTGAAAGATAGCTAAACGAAAATACACTCCCTTTGGAATTTAACCTTAATTTGAACCAAGATCAGTGAAAGAAAAGCACTTTCGTGCATTGTTCACCGGCTCCACCCAGCCAGCCCCTTATCTAACCTGAGTCTCTATTGCCTATAGCTTTGTAACTTCTGCGGTAGTATGCTCCACATGCTCTTACATGCTTCAAAACCAACCTTGAGACACTGTGGCATTATAATACCAAGAAACACCTAATGATCCTATCTTGCAAGTCCTTAGACTGCACAGCACAGGAGCAGGGACTGTCTTTCCGTGGGTTTACAAAGGGCCTGGTGTGTACTGCAAATAAACAGCCGTGGTTATTCCTGACCACTGGCAAAGACGAGAGCAGCTTGGAAACCTCTCGCTACACCCCAAACCAGGAGATATTTAAGCATTAGTAACTCTTTCTTTTAACCTGATTCCTTGGATTTCTTTTGCCTTTAGAGGGAAGCAGCCGAACCTCGATTTGCATGATGTCAGCTTGGGGTCAAAATTCAGCCTTAAACACACACATAAAAAAAGCAAGCTTCCTTGTTTGCTGTTCAGAGGCGGACTTCCACTGTATGTCTCCTATCATCTACACGGGGTGGGGGGAGAACAGCCAGTAGATTGCTTTCCTATTACTTTTAACTTCCTAGAAAAGACAGACAGCTGCTCCAGGTGTGGTCCACCTTCCTGCTGTCCCCTATCCCCAGTCAGCCATCTGTTCTCTGCAGCCATCTCCCTTTCCCAGCATCCCTCAGTTTCTCCTGACTTGTGACCACTTGGTCGACCTTCCCTCGCTTACTGTCTGGTTTATACCCCTTCCTTCCACATCCTCAATCTTATCTCCAAGCCATCATTGCTCGTAATTCCCACCCCTGCTTCTGCTATGCTCCACAATGACAGGCCCTCTCCCAAGATCTCCATGGTCTTGCATGAGCCTGGCTTCCCCAAGCCCGTGGCCCTTTTTGCTGTTTCCCTTCACCTGCAGGCAGATGTGGCACACACCTGGTAGAGTGTGGTGCCACCACTGACGGCAAAAAAGGTGTCTATCATCTGGGGAGCAAACTTCTTAAAACTGAAGGTAGGAATCTGGCGTTCACAACAAATGCTTCAAATAAAGACCAAATATGGTGCAGCTCAGAAGGAAAGAGAGAACGCTGTTAAATGCACAATGTATCCCACAACGTATCCCACAATGCGCCATGTATCCACCCCTTTTTTAACAACAGCTGGTTGCCTTTCTTTTTAAGGGGTGTTTTGCAGAATGCCTTTCTTTTTTTCTTTTTTCATTCTAGGTAGCCTAGTAATAAAACCCTTCAAGAAAATACTGCTTATAGCATTGTCCTTATATTCCTCCAGTGTTTGAAGGATCCCTTGGAATGAGTTTGCACCAGGAGACAGGAGGGAGGAAGCAGGAAAAATCGAAATAAGAAATATCAAGGAGACACGGTCAAGCATGAATCATTTCGGTCAAACCCGAAGCAAGATCAGATTTCACATCCACCCTTGATGAGGCTGGCATTTTCACACACACACTGCAAACCCGCTGGCATGGAGGTGTTTTGATTTCATGGTTATTATAATACAGAGACCATTGGCCTGTACTTAAGCCCAATTTAGATGAGACGGCTTGGGGCAGGGGGCCTCCATTTTCAGAAGGCCACTGATCAGACGAGCAGCTACTCGTGCTTAAAAAATAAATTAATAACTTTACAGGCAGGTAGGCAGGTTTTAGTAGATACCCACCCGCTGGGGAGCTGCAACCCAGGGGCCTCAGCGCTGGCTGGAAGCGCGAGTGACCCCACGGAGAAGCGAAGGCGGCTGCAGCCCCGCGGAGCGCTGCGGGGGAGTGCGGGTCTCTCCGCCCCACAAACCGCTGCCGGGTGCCCCTGCCCTGGGTCGCTCCGGGGCTTGGCCGGCAGCAGGAAGAGGAGGAGGAGGAGGAGAAGGAGAAGGAGGAAGAGAAGGAAATAGCCCGGCGTGGGGGAGCGCTCCGGCCGCTGCCCGCCCAGCAGGGACTCCCGGGCCGGCTGCTGCCCGTAGCGATGGGCTAGGGCTGGCGCAGCAGCCGGGTCTGGCGGGGCGGGGGGCACTACGCCCTTGCCTGAAGGAGCTCAGGGCGACGGGGGAGGAGGATTTCAGCACAGCTACAGGCTGACAAACGTGCCAGACCCTTCGCTCGCTCCCCAGTGTTTTGCAGCGGCCGGGCTGTCAGGGGAGAGGCACGACCGGCCCCCACGCTGTGCAAGGGGCGTCTCCCCGGCCAGCTCGCCCTCCCTGCCCCCGCCACTGCGGGACCGATAATCCTCTGCCGCCGATGGCAGCCCACACACCCGGGACTGGTGTGTGCCGGAGGAACGGGGAGGGACGGGGCAGGGGGGAAATCCCCGCTCGTTGCTGAGGGCGTGGGCTGCGTTCCGGGTCCCCCCGCCCGGCGCTCCGCAGCCGCGCTAGTGACCGCCTGGGGCGCCGGAGTCGGCGGTAATGCCGGCAGTAGCCGGCCGGGAGCCCCGCCGCCCCCTAAACGGAGGCGAAGCCCCATTAACGGCTCCGGAACCGGCGAGACAAGGAGGGCGCCGGACGAACCAGCGTGTTACCCACTGTAATTGCACACACCTTTCAGCGGCCCGAGCTTTAATTACTGCTGTGATCATTTTGAAAAGTCCCCGTGTTTAGTAAGCCGAGCAATAATTTTGTGATTAAACCAGTGTTATTCTGGATAACTTTTTTTTTTTTTTCCACCTAAGTCTGTAATTTTCTAAGTATCCTGCTCCGCTCAGGCTGGCTCAGGCGTGTTGCATGTGCCAAACCGCAAAGCCTATAGAGCACAGGTCCTTGCAGATGAGGAGAGCTCCAGCCTGTGCCTTCGGTAAAGAGCTCTATGTCTTCGTGTGTCTCGGTGTTGACTATTTTCGTAGTGGTTTAGCTGTGATCTGCAGCTCCATATTGAAAGGCGTTATTGATTACTTCCAGGGAAAAGTGAGATTTTTTTTCCTTTTTCCTGAAGTATAATGGCAGCTGATGTCTTCTATGTGGTTTTCCCTTTTCTGTTTTCTTCCTTACTAAGGTTACTGGCATGGGAACAGGACTGTTGTACTTCACAACCTCACCGACACATGCTGTGTATGTGCTGCAGTCCGGAGTATCTGACTGTTTAGAAGTATCCAATCCAAAATATATACGTTGATCACTTGTTCTTATATTGCCCTGTCACAAGCAATCAATCTGGCTAAGTACAGTGACCTTCCTTCTTCTGAAATTAAAGATTTGAAAAGGAACAACCTCTTTCCATTAATATATTTTCTGATCAATACACACAGCAGTTTTTATTCTATTCCAGCATTTCTAGAATGGAGACAATATGTACAAATATGCAGAAATACAAATTCATGGGAATACATTTATGCCTTGGAAAACATGCTAATTCATATTAAAGTCTTGCACATTACCCAAGACTTAAAGGTACTGTCAAATCCACTGGTACAGTAGACCAAAATGTCCTGGTTTCTCATGTGAATATGTATTTGCCAAAAAGTTCAGAACTGCTGTGCAAAGGATCCCTGTTATGAGACAAAATGAATTTTCATAGCATCAATAAGAGACTAGGAATGCACACAGTTTTCCCAAGCTTTGAATATCCAAACTACTGCTAAAAAATACTTAGTGGCTTTTGCAGTTCCACCCCGCGAAGTGCTCTGCATCTCTTAGAGACACTTAGAATTGCTATTATTTAATTAAGTCTTATTTACTTATTGCATTCCAGTAACACATGGATTGTAACACTCTCAGTAACAGTGAAACAATAGTCTCTGTTTTAAAGAGCTGATAACCAAAGGGTAGAAGTACCTCCAAAGGCCCCCTGCTTCTACCATGATGGCAGTGCCAGCATTCATTTGGCTCGAGCATGTCAAAGGCCCACACAGTTGTCTCCCAGTGGGCCTGCATTGAGCAGCTGACCTCTCAGTCCAGCTACCCCCTTGGGGTGCTTTTGGTCCAGCTGTGTGTGTGTGTAAGCTCGTCTCTCCCAAGTTCCTAGAAGCAGCAGAAGCAAACTGGCCGGCTAATCTACACTGCTGATAATGGAAGAGTAGAAACTGCAGCCCAGAGACCTCCCAGACATCCTTTGGCATCCTTAGACACCTCTTTCCCTTGCCTAGTGGTGTTAGGAGGGTGATCTCAGCTGGCTTCGTTCTTAGAGTCTAGAAAAGACAGTGCCAAGACAAAAGGAAGTGTTCAGAGATGGTTTTCATTCAGCAGGGCATGGATGTCTTGACTGTCACTCCTATCCATCTTGGCTCTCAAGTGGGTTTGACCTAGTGGCTTGCATTCATGCAACTATGCAAAAGTGGTTCTATTGCATCAGCTTGTACATCTGTTTTATTTTTTAGGAGACCATGGTCTGAGAGAGCCATTCTCACCTTCACTGCTGCCAAAGGGTGCCAATAACCGGGAACGGTGAGGGGAAAAACTGGGGCATGGGAGGGTGGAGGAAGAGGGCTGAGGCTGCTCACAGCTTCCCACATGGTACAAACTGCCCCAAAGACAGCGGCGGGAGCCCGCAGAACCCCCCACGCCCCAACCCCTGGCTCGAGGCCGCCAGTCACAGAGGAGGCCAAGCTGGTTTCAGGACAGGCTGAAGCGGCTGGGTCGAGCTCAGGGTCCGTTTGTCGATTCGTTTGTTTCCAAAAGTGGGAATGATCGGAGTAGCTTCAGCCACCACGTGTGGGCAGGTTGTCCCCTGCGCTGAAATACCGCGGAAACTCAGAAACAAGGGGTGCCCCGTCCACCCCCGCCACCGACCACCCGCCCCGCCACGGATGTGCGGGACGAGTCGTGCAGTCGTGGTGCTCTACCAGTGCCCAGCTGCTGGAAAGGAAAGGGGATCTCCGTCCTAAACCTGGTTGTTTTTTACATTTTCTACCCGAATTGGGAGTATGCTGGTGACTGAAGGAAAAAAAAAATCAGCTATCAATCCAAATGAAAGCAAAAATCCAATAGCCTTTCGAATCCAATAGCCTTTGTACTGGATTCACTGGAAATACGGAATGCTAAAAATTAAATCCACAGAGCTGGCTTCGACTTCTGCCTGTTAAATAGTGGTGGTTTTTTTAATGGAATTCTGTCTAATTTGGTGAATCTCTGACGCTTATTTTTACTTAACACTGCATAGCACTACACGCAACTTTTGGCTCTGGGAGGAATGAAGGACAGGAAACCCTGGACACATTTAAACCAGAAAGAAATGCGGGCTAACTAATGCCTGACTGGTCCAGTGAGCTAGAGATGGTGCTGTGTCCTGCTTTTTACTAGAAAGAAATGTGGTGTGAAAGCAGGATCTGTGTTGCCTAGGAATTAAGTTGTTGCTGCTGCTTATTCCTTACCTGAACTCCTAATCCTCTGTTTGTGTTGCAGCACAAAACAAATTATTTCTCATAGACCAAAGGGCTGCCTTGTAACAATTAAAGTCTATTGTGTAAAAGTATAAATGGTACATTGAGAGTTAAAGTAGTCTGACTTGTAAAAAGTAATTCTTGGGCATGAAGTATGTGGTCATTTAATGTATACTTTGGAGAAGTCATTATGCACGGGGAGGTAAACTACAAACAGTGAAATGCTTAGTTAGCCAGTTAATATGTATGCTTGGTCTAAACAGACCTCACCAGAAACAACGTGAGATTTACTCCTACTTCTGCAGAAGACAAGAGTATTTTGCTACTGCTTTGCTTGGGAACAACCACCTTATTCTAGATCTTTTTAATTCCTTAAACAAATAAGCAGCCCCCGACCCTCAAATACAAATAAACCCCTGAGGCACTTTACAAAGTGGGAAATATCCTGAAATCCTTGAACCTCGGACTCTGCTGAGGTCTGTGCAATCTCGGTCCACACTCATTAGGAAAGGAAAAAGGAAAAAAAACCTGCTCCCTGCCCAGGGAGTGTTTAAAAGGAGGAGTGTGGATGCACAGAAACCAGTCCCGTCAAGGTCAGCTTTGTCTTGTGAGAAGAAAGGCGACACGGTCAGCATTATTGCACATGAGGAAATCCTCACGGAGGCTGGAAGAGACGGTCTCTCTCCCTCCTTCTGTCTCTCCCTTTGGCCAATGCATCCCTTGTTGAGGCAAACCTCCCACCGAAGGCGATGTGATTCTTTATTCAAGGAGTGAATCCCTCAACTGGCCTGCTTAGGGTTCCCTGCTCTCAGTTTAGGGCGGAGTGGGAGGATTCCTGCTCCCCGGAGTGCAATTTAACTCTTGGGCACTGAAATGCCCTCCTGCTCCCCGGAGCAGCCAGAAGGTCCCTGGGTGACCGGTAACGCTTTGCTGGGCCCTTTCCGTCTAACTGCTAACGCCTAAAAGGCATTGCCTCGGGAAAGAAAAAAAAAAAAAAAAAGAAGTTTTGAAGACATCATTTGCAAGGTGTGGCAAACACCCAAGGTGTGAGACTGGGCTCCGCGCCTTTCCCAGACGCGCCGCGGGCGCATCTCTGGCGGTCCTGGCGCTCCCCTTTGGTCTTCCGCGCCCGCGTAAGCTCCTTCGGGCCACTGCAGCGGGCGCTGGGAAGTTTGGAAAGGCAAGTGGGTTCTGCCGTGGGATAGATGCGTGGGCACCTGTGTGCAGAGACAAGGAGATGTACATCTTCAGCCCGTCTCGCCATCGCTCCATGTGTACACGCGTGTAACACGAACCCGCACAGCGTCCGCACAGGGCCCCGTAACCGTCCATTGCACCTGCAATGCCTTTAACCGCTCGTCGCTGTATTATCCTTGGCTTTGAAAATTAGCTTGTTTGGATAATACCCGGTAAAAACATTCACGCTGGAAGCCAAACAGGCAAATATTTTAATCTCTCATATTAACATAGCGGTTTTCCAATCGGTTGGGTTTTTGTGCACGATTATTTATTTCTTTATGTGTGTGTTATTCATTCATTCGCTCCGTCCATTCATTCATTCGCTCCCTCATTCATTCATTCATTCATTTCTCCACCTCTTGCCCTCCATCGACGACACCGAATCCGCAGTTACCCGGGCTGTGTCTGCTGCCACTGGTAACTCTTGGTGGGGTTTTATTTGCATGCCCGTTGCCGTGGACAGTGTCGGGGTGTGATGGTACTGAGAGACCTCCCGCCGATACCTGCTAGGACAGGCTTCTGGGTGTCCCTGCGGTCCCTGGAGGTGGCGGAAGGCGGGGAGGTGGGGGAATGGAGAGGGCTGTTCGGCTGCTCTGTGCGTGCGGCGGTTCCCCGTCGCTGCTCTCAGTCTCCGTGAAGTCAGCGTGAGCAGGCGGGAACCGCAGGCGCTGCGGCTGCAGCCGGACGAGGGCCGGTGTCCATTCCCCCGCCCGCAGCCTTGCTGACACCGGGACAGGCGGCAGGGTGCGCCGGGGCAGGTAGGGGAGCGGCGGCGCTCGCCGGCCCCGGGGCCGTCCCGAGGAGGGAAATGTCAAGAACCTCCAACCCAGGCGGTGCCGACTCAGCCGGTGGAGGGAGGAATGCGCAGTCGGACCACCAACGTGCCTGGGGCCGTACAATGCCCCACTTAATACACTTCTGTAATTTAAACTGCTGGGGACCCCCTCCTTCCAAGCCGGTTTTCGATATAGGTGTTTTCTCATTCGCCCCCCTTTTCCTTTGAAATGCCCCCACCCCCCTCACCCTCCTGCTCCCTTTCTTCTGAGCCCCGCTCTCTAATTCTAGATGAGTATTACTTTGCTCTTTTCGTTGGCCAAGCACAATTGTGTTATTGGAGATAATGAATTCAATCCCCATCAAAGAGTATTAGGAGCGCCTTGGCCCTGTAGTGCCTTTTTTCAAACCGGGAATGAAAGGCAGAGAGAAAATTCTCTGGGTAGCCTCCGCGATGGCAGCTTTTGAAGTGAAGGGAGGCGGGCATTGTTGTTCACATTTTTGTCCATACGGCTGAAGAAAGACCGGCGGCTTTTGATGAGAAGATGAGAACCGCCTCGTAAGTTGAGCAACAAGTTAGATGGCGAAGTCTTACCGTTGCCTACTGCCTGTGGATAACATATGTCCCGCATTAATAGGGTCTCAAGGGAACAATTGCCGGGGGGGTGGGGTGAGGGAGAGCTCTGCTAGGCACCGGTCAGCGGCTCTTTTCCCCCCGTCCTCTGGACACCGGTGCCCCAATGGGGGTGTTTTTAAGGGAGACCCGAGGAGATGCGCTGTGGCTCTTGGGTTATTCGGGTGTCTGTGGGGTCAAGCCCCGAGCAGCCGGGAGTCGGGGTGCCGGAGCCTTGGGGACAGGGGGACTCCGGCAGAGTGGGGATGTGCGGGCTCCCCTTCACTCACAGTTTCTGACGGTTCCTGGTGACCGGGTCGTGATGTTAAGTCTGCTGCCAAGTATTTAAGGCGAGGGCATCCCCCTTTCCGAACAAGAGTCTTTATCATTTTTTTCCCCACTAAGTGTGGGGTCGGTTAGGTTTTCTTGCCCACTTCTTTCTCTTTTCCATTTCATACGAAGTAATGACATACCTGAAGTTTGTAAAGTACTGTTTTAGATAAAGCAATCAGGCAAGGGAAAAATGAAGAGGGAAAGCGTCTGTTAGTTACATCAGATAACGTTAGAACTAGAAAACTTGTTGCATACATTTGAATAAGTTCACACATGCTCTTATTCCAATCTCCTGCCCTTCAGTTCAAAGATTCCCCGCCCTCGGGGTTTTATTATGCTAAAGGGGTCATTACTGAGAGTCACTATGGAGAGATCCCGGTTTGCAGAATGAGGCCCACCTCCTAGTTACCAAGATGTTTACATTTTCCTTCGGTCATAACTGGAGGAAATGTGTGTTAGCAACCTGACGGGCAGGCTCAGAGAAGAGAAGGAATAAAAGGCAAAAATGTATTTCAGCTACTGCGCAGTAGGTTGCGAATGTAGATGATTAAGGAGCACGTAAAGGTACCGGGCACAAAGGCGGTGTTTGCCGAAGAAATGGTGGCTGCGAGCGGGCCAGATCCTGCTCCCGAGACAGGCGGCTCTGCACCCTGGTGCCCGGGCTGGTTGGGAGCGAGGTGACCGCCTCGGCATCCCCGTGCCCCACTAGGCTGGCGTGGGGTGCAACCACAAGGGGCCCACTCTCAGCGGCATGGAGCAGCTCCTGGAGCCCTCCTGAAGCCAGCCCTGGCGCACAGGGCACCGCCGCCTGACTGCTCATGGCCAACGTGGGTCCGTCAAGGAGGTGCCCTGGCCTTAGCTACGGGGCGTGTTTTTTCCCCCGGACGACGGCGGTCTCGGCACCCTTTCACTGCCAAGAGGTGTGTGAACGGGCCCGATTTCGTAAGCAGAAATGTGGGCACCCGAAACGTGTCCACCCGGGGCCCCCCGCCCCTTGCTATTCCTCTCAGGGACCCAGTGAAGGCGAAGGACGGAGGTCGCAAACCCAAACTGGGCTGGACCACAGGTGGGCAACGCTGCCCGCCGCCCGCTGGCTCGGGCTACCGGAGCCAGACAGCAGAGCGGAGCGGGAGGGGAGAGATGCGGCACCCGCACCCAGCAGCCCGCGGCCGCCGGGGCCCGGTCCCGCCCGCTGCCGTGTCGCCTGAGCGCCACTGCAGAGCTTCCCCCGCCGCCGCGGGGGGACCTGCGAGGAGCGCCCAGGGCAGCGGGGGCACGGCAATGCTCATGTTCAGTGCGTCCCACCTGCCAGTTGGAATAATTTAATAATAATAATAATAATAATAATAATAATAATAATAATAATAATAATAATAATAATAATAATAATAATAATAATAAAGAAGTTCGTAGGTCTCCCTTGGAGTAACGAGCAGGTGTATGAACAATTCACAGGAAATATTAGATTATCAACAATAAAACAGTAGTGGCAAAATAACGACGACAAGCACCGAGGGGCTTGCCTTAAAATAAGCCGCCTGGGCAAAACCCACTCGAGCAATGCTGCGGCAGCAGAGACGCCATTCTGGGAAATGGTCGTTTCAATCAATTCAACTAAATGTAGGAGTTTTGGGATGGGGAAAAGAGGCGAGATCGGAATTTTTTTCCCCTCGTGGAGACAAACGGATTCTGCCATGAGGCTACATATGTTTGAAATCCTAATGACTGGAGACAAAGGTGAGCGCTGGCAGTTTGATCTGTCCAAAGTTCAAAGATCTGAAATCTCAATGAGTTTCTGTTTGAGGTGAAGGGGAGAAACACAAACACCATGGTACGGCTTGGGCCAGAAAGTTGCAGGGTTTGGGAGTGAAATGCGAGGTTATTTACACTAATCTATCCTTAACTGCTACTTTGTCACAATGGGCAGAATAATTAGTAGAAAATAACCAGAGAGAACAAAGGCAGGTTTTCTTCTTATCGCCTCCTGTTTTCCACTCTTCTCTTCCCTCAATTATTTTCTCCCGCTGAAAAAGACCTTTCGACACTGCAAATCGCAGAAAATGTACAATCAATTTTTTTTTAGTTATTACTCTGCCTTTGGTAGTAGCTGAGAAGCCTGGGCTTGCATTAAGAGAGAAAAAAAAAGACCCATTTTGCAGCACCACCCTTTACATTTAAATAATCAAACTAATTGCATTTTTATTTTAGCTGTTAACCATTCTTCTATATTTCCTAACACTATATTGCAGCGTGGGAGTTTCGCGAGAACTTACGTGTACATTCCGTACCCCGCTCACTCTCCATGCACTATGTGATTTTTGCCTGGTCATTGTGTGTTGTGTATATTTCCACTTGTCTCCCCTGGAAACAAATACATATTAATTATATATATGTTAATATATACAGTATATGCATCTATATGGCTCCCGAGAGAACTTTCTATCCTTGGTTTATAGGAGGATAATTTTCTTCTTCAGGAATTAAAATTATCACGAAAATGCACACGAAAAGTAAATATTTATGGAGATGATGTTTTTAAAATACTTTTTTCAGAGTGATTAATCACATACACTCACGCAGATACGCCTAGATCCCTTTTTATCATAGCAGAAAAGAAGTAATACAAAGTGAATTGTTACCACAATCAAGTGTTTTATCTGCAATATCGCTGTAAAATTGAAATCAAGTCAATTGCTCTTTTAAAGGCTATTTGGTGTTACAGCAAGAGAATTCATTTATTTCGGGTTTGTCTTGACGGACCAGTAACGATTCAAGTATTCAATATCTACTCAACATTTCAAAACAATTTTTTAAGCTGTGTCAACGGCTGAAGTGTTTTCTCGCGCCATTCTTTTACGATTTACTTATATTCTATTGACACGACTAAGTTTCAGAGGGAAAAAGCTGTCCGGAAAATACTTATTCTCATCTTTCTGTCCCGAACATTTGAAATTAATTCCTTCCAATGAATGTACATCCTCCGATTGTTTGCTGATGTAGATGTCAGTGTTGTCCATTCGCACTCAGAAAACAACCCAGGAGGTACTTGTGATTTTATTTCTCCCCCCTGACTTGGGGCGCTGAAATTGTTTTTGCTCCATAGAACCTCTTCTCCAGAGGGAAAGTGCTGTTCACAGGTGCTCGCAGGAGGTGTCACGGGCGAGGGCCCCAACCTATCCCCCTTGCCGGGGGATGCAGGGCCGCCAGACGCCGCGACAGAGGAGTGTCCCCCTGTGCCAGGGCAGGACCCACCGCGGCTCGTAGCCCCAGGCTGTGGGGACTGCCCCTGCCCAGTCTCCCGGAGTCCCGGCCGGCTCTGCCGCGGTGCCTCGATGTCCCCTACCCCGCAAGCGCGCCCTGTAAATGCGCCGACACCCGCCCCCCGCCCCAGGCCGGTGGCCTCCTTACCGCCCAAACTCAGCGTAAGTCTTTACAGAGATCCCCTGCCGCCCTGAATTACTCCCCGCTAGTATTTAATGACGTTAAATGAACCGGTTTTGCTCCCTCGCACGTGGCCGGCTGGAGATAATTGCCGTGTAGGAAAAGGCGAAGTTCTCCTATAAATTGCGGCGTCGGCCGGAGCCTGCAGCCTGGCGGGTCCCCGCTTTACCTGTGTCCCGGCCGCGGGGCTAAGACACCACCTCCGACACGGGCAAACCACCCCACACCCGCCAGCTCCTTCCCTCCTGGCACAGAGCGAGCGGTCCGGCTGGAAGGAGATGCTCGTAAGCTCCCCTCTACATACTGCGGAGCGGGGGGATGCATCCTCTTTCCTATGGAACCTACTTTTAGTTTATTTTTGCACTGTGGCTAGGGGCTTCTTGGGCAGAGGATTAAAGCAGCAGCAGAGCAGCTAGAAGTGGGACAGAAATCAGGGGACTCTTCTCATATCTGTTGACTTCCAAGTCTTAAACTGAGGACAGAAAGCTGCACCTTCTGCGGCGAGGACCCGCATTCTTAGCATGAACCGCATCCCTGTTAGGGCAGTGAATCGTTGCCCACTGCAGCCACCTTTTGCCTGTGAGAAGAAAGGGAAGGAATATAATCTTGATGACGAGTGGCGAAGGGGCACAGGCTGTATCCGTGACAGGCTCCGCTCCTTATCTGTGAGAGGTTTGGAGCCGCGTCGGTCCGCTTAAACCCTTTTATTACTCACGCCCCGAATATTTCCATTACACACAGCCTGTGCTCCTCAGCTGATATGTGAAACCCGCTGCCTTATCGCTGTCTGTCGATTGATATTTTCTGTGTACAAGCCCAAGGCATTAAATCAATGTCTCCACTCTGCAGCGGCATATTCTCTGTAGACTAGTCTGTGGGAGACAAGTGAAGTCCTGCTGAAAACGGGCTTCATCCTGTCTCGATTCGCACGAAACTCCTTTTGGCAGAAGAAGTGGGACTTTAAATAGGATCCACCTGCCCGAACTTGGTGCCGAGCAACCCTGAGCTGCCCCTGGCTACAGGGGATCTGTTGGTGTTTGCCAGTTCAGGAAATATTGAGGGCGAAGGAGCAGCACAGCCGGGTCATGAGGTATTCGCCCAAACCCGGCGTCCCGGGAACAAAACCCCGCTGCCCTACGCCGCAGGACCCGCAGGCGGCAGCCCGGGCGCGAGCCGCGGTAAATCACCACCCGACCGAGCGCACCCGCGTAGCACAAGGCCGGCACTCTTGCCGTGAGCTCCATGCCCGCACCTCGGCCACCCACTACCCGGCTGCCAGAGGCCGATCCAGCCACACCTGCAAAGCCCAGGGCAGAGGGCCTCTCCAATATGCCTTTTCTCCCGTTTTTTGCTGGGTAGTAGCGCTGGAAGAATTTGGTGAGATTTCTGAGACTCTGGCTTGGCTTGTCTTTTCTAAATCGACCCTTAAAGTTAGTTTGCCGCCGCTGTCCCTAGCCCGTCAGGGGACAATTATGTGATAATTGTAAGAATTACATAGTTCTTTCATCTGGCGGCCAAGCACGAAGGGGGCTGAACACAACGAAATCTGTTCACGTTTAAACCGCCCCCCGCGACGATGCCTCTTGCTGGTGACCAGCGCGGCTGCAGTTAATACCGGAGTCGATCCGAGCCGGGGCTACAAAGGCTGGGAGCTCGGCCTTTCCAGCGGCCCGAGGCGAGACGGAGTAGCGCTAGAGATGTTCCCCTCTGGCCTCTCCCCGTCCGGCGGGGAAATGCCAGCTCTGGCTGTCTTCGCGCCGGCAACCCCGGCCGCAAAACACCCGGGCGGTTACACCGCCTCGGGTGGCTTTTTCCGTCCCTCTCTCAACAGAACCCGGCACCGTGAATTAAAAAAAAGAAAAAAAAAAAAAGGCACTACCACATACACACCCGCACAAGCCGGTGGCATCGCAGCGCCCCGCAAATAGAGGCTGCGGGCGCGTCCCCTTCCCGCAGCTACGCCGGCCCCCCAGGCTCACCGCACAAGCTCGGCCGTACACATCGTTCCTCTTCACACCGACGCTTTAGTGCTACGTTTGTTTTTTCTGGTACACGGCTCCGTCCTCCGTAACCCGCCCCAGAAATTTTTAAATAAAATAGCAGGAGTATTTCATTGTTAACATTTGATTTATTTAAAGTCCTTAACTGCAATGATCAAAAACATACTTCACGCATTAAATTCTCAGTTATCGTTTTAAATCAAAATATTTTTTCAATTACAATCACATTTATAAAATTAACAAAATTTCTTAAATTCATGTGTAATTCTTTTTTTAACTGTCATTTAAAGCAATTTCCAGCTGTAAAGAAAGAAAAAAAATATAAACCATGCAATAAATTAAGAACATTGAGACAGCGAACAGGAATAATAATAAAACCCGTCTGGCTATGCTAACACCGTGTAAAACTGTGGAAAGTGCATTAACACTGGATGAAACAAGCTAACGGTGGCGAAAATTAAACGGCCACAAAAAAATGTGGAATTTATTTAACAAGTTGGAAAAGCGGAGAGAGAAAGAGCTCTCCTCTTTTCCTTGTGTCGGTGTAATCGTCAACGCTTCCTAGGGGAGGGGGAAAATAAACTTGTTATAGATACACAGTACTAGCTGGTACACAATGAAGGGACGCTTAAATTAAATAAGCATGTCATCCACATGTTGATGAAAGTTCCTGACGAACGAGAATCTTCAGTAACAGATGGGAAAGAAATAAAAAAAATCCAACTGGCTGTGACCTCTTGTAACTTTATATTACACCCCAGGACAGGTAACACTTGGAAAAAAATAAAGGTCGCATCCTGCACTCCAAAGCTCCAGTTGGTTCCCTTGGGAGTGCAGGATCGGCCCGCAGCATCTGGGTGTATGCGGGTTGTACTAGCCGAAGGTTTATTTTGCAAGTATCAAAAGGATGATCCGAGAAAGTAAATAGTCCTCTTGTTGCTTAGAGATTCTCTTAGTGTTTTGCTACTTCACAGCAGTATTGTCCTTCAAAGCCTTTTTAATTAAAAAAAGCCTTAAATGTCTACTCGCTTCTTCATCTCCGTATTGTTAAAGTATTGCCACATACCTGTAAACTTACATGAGATTATAGAGCACAGAAGGGGGCAAGGCGAGGGGGCGGAAAGCACAAACAAGTAGTTTACAAGCTCAACAATTTTTCTTCTTTTTAGTAACACCCTGCAACGGCTAGAGGGGATCTCCGGGAAGAGGGGTGGGCGAGGGGGCGGGAGGGGTATGTACAAGCGGGACGCGGCCGGCTTTGCAGGAGGTCGTGGTGGATCGTAACAACACACAACGCGGTGCGAGACAATTAAAAAGTAACAGTCCTTTGCACGCAGCGTGCGGAAACACCTCGGTTTGTCGCAAGGAGAGGGAAAGCGGGAAGAGAAGCCAGGAAAGGAGAGGAGGGGGCGGAGAGGGGCTCGCCCCCGGCGGTGAGGGATGCAGAGCTAGGAGGTGTTTAGCACAGGTCTGGAATACACACCTTGGTAGTAGGAGGGCTCTAGGGCCGAGGGCTCGATGCTGCTCCGGCCCGCCATGGAGGCGCTGCCCAGGGGCAGCCCGCTGGGGATACTGGCCCCGTAGGAGGAATATTGCAGCGCTTGCTCGTAGGCTTTGAAGTCCAGCTTGTGCTGCTGCTCCGAGGAGGACATGAGGTTGTTGATGGAAAAGGGGTGGTTGAAGGAGTAGTGGGGATCACCCTTGAGGTGGAGCTGGGGTTCGTGGGCTAAGGAGTGAGGGGGGTGTGGGACAGAGGCCAAGGTGGGGACAGAGCTGATGGTGGAGGAGGCGGCCGAGGCCGGGGTCTTTAGCTCCGTGCTTGATCCGCTGTGGTCCATAGACTGGGGACTGGTGGATGGATTGGAGCTGGAGAGGGAGGTGGAGGTGTCCAGCTGCGCGGTTTTATTGTGGCTTCTGTGCAGGGGGGAGTTAGAGCTGGAACTGGAGGCCCCGGCCTGATCTTTCCTGCCCTCCTGAGGGGCTTTGCTGTTCGCTGGCTTCTCACACTTGAACCGCTTTTGCCGGCGGAGGTAGCAGCCGTTTTCAAACATGTTGCCAGAGTCAGGATGCAGGGTCCAGTAGGAGCCCTTGCCGGGCTTGTCAGGGGAGCGGGCCACCTTGACAAAGCAGTCGTTGAAGGAGAGCGAGTGGCGAATGCTGTTCTGCCAGCGCTGCTGGTTCTGCCTGTAGTAGGGGAAAAGGTCCATGATCCACTGGTAGATCTCACTCAGTGTCAGCATCTTGCTGGGTGCCTGCTGGATGGCCATGGTGATGAGGGAGATGTAGGAGTAGGGCGGTTTGGCGTGGGGGTAGCTCCGCTTGAAGGTCTTGGCATCTCGCGTCCTGCCGAGGTTGGACTGGGTGTAGGCCATAGGGCTCATGCAGGGGTTCATGCTGCCATAGGGGCTCAGCCCATTCATGGAACCTGGCTGGGCTGACATGGCATTGATACCACCGGGGCTCAGTGCCGTGCCCATGGCTGCCACACCAGCTGGCATGCCGTTCACAGGCCCCGCCGATCCCGCTGGCATGCCGGCCACGGCACCGGGGCTCAGCCCGGCCCCCAGCCCTGTGTTGGCATAGGACATGTTGAAGGAGCTGGAGGTCATGTTGCCGCTCGTAGTCATGGTGTTCATGGTCATGTAGGTGTTCATGGTGTTCATGGAGCCCAGCCCCGAGTTCATGTTGCTCACGGGCACCGAGGAATAGGCCTAGGGCAGAGAGATAGGGTTAGGGGGGGAGACAGGGGCAAGCAGGACACCGACAGAGCCGATTCCAACCGTCCTGCCTGCCCTGCGAGCCGTGCAAACGTCCTACCGCGGGACACCGTCTGATTCCCTGACACCCGGGAGAGTGCTTTCTCAAAGCTGCACAGAAAGGCCGCTGGTGCCATGAAAAGGTCTAATTCATATTTGTATGTGTTTATAAATAGAGATGGAGGTGGGCTGCTCGGTCCCGACGCTCTCCCGTTTTACCGGCTTGGCGCGGTCTGCGCCGGGATCACCGGGACACACGGACCGATGGCCTCCCCGGAGCAGCTCCGCACCCCCGGAGAGCAGGCCTTCGGGCTTCATCTGCCCTGGGAGGAGGTTTCCTCCCGGAGTATTCCGGCGTTTTCGCTGATTTCGTGTCTCGTCTAGCCATCTGAATATTTAAACTCTTCAGATTACTGAAATTCACGGGTGTAAACTGTCTGCCTGCACTTTCTTAGAATCTCACGCATCTCTTTCACCTTGCACTGATTTATATTTTTATTCCTACACAAGATATGATAACGTCTTGTCGGAAAAAAAAAATCAAAACCAACAGCTCACGTCCACGCGTTTTATCTGTGGAAAGCTTATGCCTTGTCTGCATTTTCCGTCATTAAGTCTTTAAGTAAAACAAAAAATACCCATAACTTTCCCAAAGCACGAAAAGCCTGAGCTTTCCCTGCCTGAGGTTTTCTACAATTGCCCGACGTGCAAAAATTGCAGCACCCTACCACACAACACAACTCTTAAAAAGGCAGAATAGCCTGAAATTGTGCTTTCCAGTACGGCATCTGATTTAACAGGAGGGAGAAAGATATCCCCAGTTTACTTCGAACAAAGGCAATATGGCTAAGAAAAAGCTGTTTAGGCAGCGGTTAAATGTATAGAATTAATTATTGTTCACTACAAATTCCACGAGCTTATAAACGCGCTTTTATTTTAGAGGATCGTATTAATTATTTGAGATAGTAGAAGGCGGATGGGTTTCCCACCTTGCATCCATGCAGTGATTAAAATTAAATAGCAGGAGAGGAAAAAAGATCGAGGTTTAAAAATAGCAAAAGCGAAGGTCGCTTAACTTTATGTTTGTGGATAGTGAGTACGGCGAGGGTCAACGTGTCTGGAAACGGCACATAATTAGGATGACCCTTATTTGCCCTTAGTTGACTTTCCTCTGTTAAATAAGGTGCCAGTAGGGTGACACGTATCTGCCTGTGCCCGCGTGGCTCTATGGGCGCTGTGTGCCAGCTCCGGGGTGCAGGGACAAGGCGTGGGGACTGTGGAGCCCTGTGTCCGGGTGTGCTGATGCAATGCCCGGGTGCGCACACCTAGGTGACCGCCTCGCTACTACACTTCCTTAAAACGGCTCGTTCCCGGGCGGGAATCCGAGGGGCGGCTGGCGGTTCAGTAAGGCGCTGCCTTCTCCTGGAAAACCCCGGGCAGAGCCGCAGTGGCACAGCGCGAACCCCGGGCCCCGGCAGGGCCGAGGAGCGCCATGGGGAGGGTTCCGGGCGCTTCCGTGGCCCTCTCCTCTGCCGTAGTTATTGGTGCTTGGGTTGTCCCCCTTGCTTTGCACCGTTTTCTCAAAGAGGCGCGGGGGGCGGACGCTCCTTACGGGGTACCACGGACCGGGCCGGACAGGGGCCGGCGATCGAGGCCGGGCCCCCCTCCCGGGCTGGCTCCCGGGGCCACTCTCGGCAGCGCCGCCCTCCGGCCCGCTGTAGCAGCGCATGCCGCAGGCAACCGGTCTTGCGAAGTACGAACAAACGGCGATTTTCCACCGCCCTCCTTTCTTTTCACCCGGCTTTAACAGGTGAGGCCCCTGGAGACGGCGAGTGGAGGGGCAGGCGGCCTCGCCGAGGAGCCAGGAGAAGGCGCTGCCCCCGGCCCGGGACGCGCTAGCGACCGGCTCCCGTGCCCCCTGCCATCTGCCGGGAAGGAGCCAGGGGCCGGCAGCGCGGCGAGTCCTCTGCCCCGAGCCAAGAGTTTACGGGGCGCTTTTATGCGCGCCACAAACAGAGGTTATGCCTTTTTAGATGAGATCAAGGGCTGCCTCCGGACCCTAGGCCATCCCAGCGGGCCCGCAGCCGCCCCGAGTCTCCCTTAAACGCCTCCCGGGGCTCTCGGAAGCCTTGTTTTCCTCGGGGAAGCCTGACCAGCTTCAGCGGCGGAGGAAAGGGGGAGGCACGTTTGCGTTGGCAGGATCTGGAGTGCAAACCGATTCCTCCGATTGCTGCCCCCCTCCANGCAGCGGAGCCAGACCCTGGGATTTACTCACCTCCTGAGTGTCAGCGTAGTAGCTGTTCCAGTCGCTGGTTTCATGCCCTTCCATTTTCACAGTCCCTAACATTATGGAGCCAACCTGCCCGGTGTAACCATCCAGCCCTCTTTGCAAGCGAGCGATAGACAGCAGGAAAAGAGCCCGAAAGCCCGACCTAGCAGGAAGCCAGCTCTCAGAAGGGGCGGGGGGTGCTGAATTCTCCTCTATAACCAGCCAAAAAGGAGGCAGGGAGCGGTGTGGGGCGAGACAGTTGAGAAAGTGAGGAAGTGCCGGCTGGGATGTGAGTGGAGTTGAGCTGATGTGGATCTTACGTCGCAGAAGTACCCACCTCCTCCTCCTCCTCTCCCCATTTGTCCGTCGCACAAAGGCGTTCGCACCTACAAAGCTGGAGATGCACCTGCAAACAAGGCAGTTCCCCTCGCCTGCAACTCCCCCCGGGGCGGCACTTTATTTGCAAAGCGGCGTAATTGGTTTAAGCTTATGGGGAAAGAAGGAGAGACAGAGGTGGGAGAGGGGGAGAGAGTAGAAAAGCGGGGGAGGAGGAACCCACCCATTCAGATGGACAGGATAAATGCTAGGAGGGATCGGTGGAAATGAAATGAGGTAGATAAGGGAAGGGCAGCCCCCTCTGTTTGAAGAGAATGCAAAAGGCCATCCAGCCTTAAACCCCTGAGATTAGGGGCAATATTTACTAAAGTCCAGTAGATGCTCCTTTAACATGATGGCCAGGACGTACTCCAAAGTCCCGAGTCCTGCAGCCCACACGGTCTCCCCACTCCCTCCCTTCACTTCAAAGCTGGTTACCGCTAAGGTACATCTGCGGCGCCCCAGCCTCTGCCTCGGAGCCCCTCACCTCTGCCGGGGCGGCGGGGCGGGGGACCGGGACTGGGCGCTCCGGGCTGCGAGCAGGAGGGCTCGGCTCCGCGCTCCCCAAAGCCCTCCGCCTCCCCGTCGGGCTGAATCTAGCCCTTCAAATGGGGCTGCCGTCCTATGTAGATGGTGGTGATGATATTTCTTTTCTGGTGCTTTACGTTTAGAAACCATGTGAATCACCGCGTTGAGACATAACACTACAGGCACACAATAAATGCGGACAGAGGCTTGAACGCGGATCCACCGATGTTAACCTCTACTTGGCAAACATCAGGTGAGTCATTGGAACCATTTTATGTCTTTACTGTGGAAAGCCTCCAGCCCAGAAGGCTCATTTGGAAGCCGTCTCTGATACGAGGCACCAAGAAGCAGCAATAATAAGTAGCGGGTATCTCGTTACCAACTTCTTGCTCGTTAACCTGGTTTCTCGCAAAGAACAGGGGAGAAGGAACCTACACAGGCTGGTAAAAGGTAAAAAGAGGAAACACCAATAACCACCATTGACATTGAACAGCACTCTTTATTATTATGGAGAGAATGTCTCAGTCTTCGCAGATCGAACGTTTTCTGCTCCTGTCCTGTACGGCTCTTGGAGTTTATGTCGAGACCACAGACTTTTTTTGGGTTTCTCTGCCCTATCCTTTATGAGTTTGTTTCTACCTAGCTACTACAACTTTTATCACCTGATACTAAAAAAAAGAGACAACATCAAAAAGCCCACTCACCAACCAATCAAGCAAGCCCCCCCCCCCCCAACTTTCCGGGGAACGGGGATTTGAAAAGGAAATAAAATTTCTTGGGATTTTGAAAAAGGCTTGTTTATCATCCCACACAAACTAAAATACACATCTGGGTCTGAATTTATGTCTGGCATGTTTATTGTCCAGCAGGATCACTGTTGCTTCCACGGTGATTTGTCCTCGAGTGATCGGCGAAAACGTCACTCTCACCAACTCGATTTTAAAGTTTCTTATACAGAGACCCAGGATTCAAATAACGATATATAGCATATCTCCGTCTCGACAAATATGGTTTAACTTGTCCTCTAAGTGCGTTTTCTGTTATCCCTTTCTTTATTCTTTCCTTCGTCGTCCTTCTTTCTTTAAATCTGGCAACAGAATTAAGTCAAATCCTCGAGACAAACAAAACTCTGGAATCAGCAGACGAGAACAAGGGATGAAAATATGTCTTGAAGGAAATAAAATAGATGAAAGCACTGGATTAAAACTACTTTTTCAAATGGTCAAACTACACCCATGCAAACTGGAACAAAACACAGTGAAAAAGTATAAAATACGTTAAAATTGTGGTGTTTATGTATGCACGCTCCCTGTTTCCCTCATGGAAGCGGTCTGTACATCTGGAAACGGAGACTCTTAGGCGGTGGCTTGTTCATTTCAGTACCTGACGTCTGTTTAGAGCCCCCCCGGCAGCACAGCTGCATGCGGCGAGGCTGGGAGGGAGGCAGCGGTCCCAACGACCCCGCTGGTGGCGCCTCCCCACTGGGTGACCTCGGGGCGGTGCTGCCCCGGTTCCCGGAGCCCAGCCCCGCGGGAGCAACACACGCCGGGCAGCCCACTCAAGGCTCACTCCGTGCCTCGAAAAAAGGGCAGGCACGAAGCCGACCACGCTCCTCGGATGCTGCTACAAATCGCGGAGGCGTTTCGCCAGGCCGAGCAGACGTGGCGCCCAGCAAAGCCGCGCTGCGCCAGCCGGCCCCCCGGGACGCCCCCGCCGGGGTGCCCGCCGGCCGGGCCGCTCCGCGCCGGGCTGGGAGCGAGGAGAGGCCAGGGGTTGTGCAAAGTCGCAGCGCCTCCTCTTGTCCAGCTGCGGCTCCGGGCTCAGCGCCCTCTGTCTGAGGCTGTTCGCCGAGGTGAGAGCACAGACGGGCTTCTGCCCGTAATCTTCTTAGAGAGCGTTTGGATTTGGTGTACAAATCAGGAAGCCCGAGGCAGAGTCAGCCGCTGTTGGAAGTCATCTCCAGCTCCGGTTGCCGTGTTGCAACCCTGTTGTAGAAAAGCCTTCCGTGTGGGAAGAAGAGATTCGTGACGGCTCTGTCCACGGCCACAGGAAAAATAGGGTATTTCGGTAGCTGCCCTTTCCCTGCACTTGAGCCTCTGCGAAACTGTATGTCGGATAATCCGACAGTCCAGCACGATTTGTCCATACCCTTTACAGCTGGCCCAGTGGGAAGGGAAGAACTGTCCTAGGACAGAGCATGAGGCACAGCAGGTTGGAGCTCTCCAGACGCGCTTACCTGTTTATGCGTCTGCTAGATTGCAGTACGGTAGCCCTGGCCCGATTTACACAGAGTCTTCATCCAGCTCTGGTTAGAGTAGCGACAGTTTCCGATCAAGCCATGCACTGGCTTTTAATTAATTTTTTTTCTTTTTGTTTTATTTTTAATTTTATTTTTTATTTTCAGAGGGAGCTGTTTGTGCGGGCTGGAAAAAAGCGCAGGCTGAGGTGGGCTGTGTTTTCCCCACCTAAAAGTGAGCAGGTCTCATAATAACTGACCTAAAAGAGGAAAGTATGTGTGTGTGGTTTGAGGGGATGTGTGTGTGCGCAGCGAGGGGAGGGGGTCCACGGGAGCCCGTGTTACTAGCGCTGGCGGTGAGCTGGGCCCCGCAAAGAGCACTCAGCAAAGCGGCTGCTTTTAGGAAGCGCACCGCTACGGGGTCCCGGCTGTCAGGCCATGACGAGGGGACTCGCTCGTGGGAAGGGGAATCCCGGCTGCGCTGCGGGAACCGGAGCAGGCACCGATGCGGCGCTGCCCATGCGGGGAGCCGCCGCGGCCCAAGAGCCCGTTGGCGCCCCTTGCCCAGCGCTGCTCGGGAGCGCCGCCCGCAGGTACTGCCCCACGCGTGGGGAGGGCGGGCGTAGGAATCAGGGGGGGCTTTAATTTTAACTTTGGAGAGCTATTTTAGTTCGCTCCAGCCTAGGAGCGACTTTTCGCGACAGGTGCAGCACCTGCCGGCCACCCTTTCGGTTTAACTTGCAGGGTCCTATTTTATTTTACCTAAACGTCATCATCTCCTGGCCGGGAATGTCTCAGCAATACTTGTGCGAGGCAGAGGTCTAGCTCGGGAAGGAGCTGCGAAGTGAGCTCCGCATCAGGATGCATTCCCTGTTCCTCAGTGTACAGCGTTATTTTATTTTCCGCGGATTTGTCTCCTGCCGAGAGTCGCTGGTACCCGGCTTTCCAATGGGGCCCAATCCTGCGCTGCGGATCGCCTCAAACGCCGTGGGACCCCTGAGCCTCTCCCACCCTATCCCTGTCCTTACTCATCCATCCTTTCCGACGGTGGAAAATCCCCCTTCCCATCTGTTTCCAGCACGGAATTCTCTCCCACCCAAGCGGGCAAACAATAATTGTGTCCGGGTAGCCGGGTTCTCTGGACGGCCTGAGAGCCCGGGCGGTCCTGGGGCGCTCCCGGAGCAGAGGTCGGTGACTGCAGGAGCGTCTCTCACTCCGGAGGGAGCCCGTCGAGACGGGGGGCATTTTTCCCACCCTCAAACAGGCAGAGCAGCCCTGTGTCTGTGCTCCTGCCGCTGAGCCCTCAATGAGAGCCGGCGGGGCTCCCCCTCCACCCGTTCGGGCTCCCACTGCCCGGAGCAACCCACGGCGGGGAGGAGGCTCCCATGGCCCCGGTCCCCGGAGTTCTCCAGCTGGTGCGGTGCGATAAGGTGGCGTTTTTACCTTCTTCTCGCTCAGGAGCAGTGCCTGGGCAGGTGAGGGCACTGTGTGGGGTCAACACTTGCTTTGGAACTTTTCTGCGTGACGTTTTCGTATCTCCGACCGTGACGACCAAGTAACTCCCTTCCCCCGACCGACCCGAGGTAGCAGGGGGCACCCCCTTTCCTTGCTGCACCTCCTCTTCCTCCTCAAGACCCGTGGTCTGGATCCTCCCGGGCGGACTAGACTTGTCCTCCCGCTGCCTCGTCCCCGGAAAGGTGGGCCGGGGGGACGGACCCTTCACCCCGCCGGGCCTTGCCTCCCCGCTGCTTGCGTCTGGGCCGCGGGTTTTCCTCCCTTTCAGCCGCCCCCGCCGGGCGCAGGGGTCTCGAGAGCGGCCAGGCCGCCGGGCAGGTGCCGCTCTGCTGTCGGCGGGAGGGCAGCGGCGAGTTGCCCCTCCGGAGGCCCAGACCTGCCGGGGCCGCGCCCTCGGGGCACTGGGAGCGCTCCCGGGGGTGCCGGGCCTGCCGGGCTCTCACGGATGGCTCTCAGTGTGCGCCTTTCATGGGCGCTGTAGGAGGTTCCGGAGACGTTGTGCGGCTCATTGCCTTAGCGACTTTCCGTTGCCGGATATTTTATTTTATTTTATTTTATTTTATTTTATTTTATNTGAGCGACACTCCCGATGTAATAATAATACTTCCCACCCGACGATACTCATGTATCAGATCAGTGAAAGGAGAAAGAAGCACAAATAACGAAAGGAATAATTCCAAATAAATTAATATCCGGTAGTTGAAGAGATGAGAGTAAGGAAGCTACTGTTTTCTTGTTTATTTTTTATTTACTGTAGCAAAGGCGTTCTTAACTGAGTAAATCATGACCAATTGCATACAATTACTTTGTTTTTGCTAGTAGCGCTAGATGTGTGTCTGCCATTTGCAGAACTCCAGTTGGCAGGATGTCCACTCTGCAGTGTGCGATTGACCACGTGCGTTTTACTTACTTTATATAAAACTGAATGCACTTGATATCTCCCATTTGATCCAAGAGCAGCCAGGTAGGTATTTATTTCAACTATTCAGTGCTACATACATACATGTTATGATCTACTGAAGCATAAATGGAAATGCTTCTGTTGTTTATTTCAATCAGTGTAGCAATTCTTATGCAATCAATCCATATATTTTTGAAAGTTTTGTTTGTTTTGTTTTAGATTAGATGCAGTAATATGGCATGGAAGAAACAGTATCAGAGGTGAGGGAATTAGATTGTGCACAGAGATAAACACATATACATCAATGCCACCCACTTTGTAAAAACTCACCCAAACTGCAAAAATGGTATTTCAAGACATACACAGATTTTTTGCAATACATGTATAAGGAAGCAAGAAAGCAAACTGAGACAGTGAATGGGGTTAATCTATATATATTGGCATAAGAAACAAAGCTTAGTAGGAGATACAATTTTGCACGAATCCTAGAATTATTTCTTCATTAAAATTGCCCAAGTGCCTTCATGGACCAAAGTCTGTCCTTTCCCCCCCCCACCAATATCTACTGGTTGAACAAAAGGTATTTCCACTCTCTGTGAGTCTTGCTTCTCCAAAACCTGCAGTGAGTTCTCAATGAGAACATCTGTTTGACTGATGTAAACCAAATATCTTATCAGACAAGAGATGCAAGGTTGATCAACCGCTTGTAATACTCATGCCAATATAATACTCCAGTTCTTCTGCAAACTGACCTTCCTATGCAGAAGGTGGGCTTGGTTTTGCACCTTGAATTTTGAGCAATGGAGAGCAGAGGAACATTACCTTTCTTTTACTGCATAGCACCATATTTTTCGAATTGTTTGCTCTGTTCTTCTTTATGTGTAAAAAATAACTCATTTCCCTGTCTCTGTCTCTACAGCAGTTTTACAGAAAAGTGTTGGGAGAGACCAGTATCCATCACAAATGGCTTTCTTGGCTGGCTTCAGCTCTGAAAAATCAAATGTACAAAATCAAGGCTGGCTTATTTAAACTACTCTCCAGGGAGCAGTTCCACAGCTCTACCCAGATTGCAGTTCCTAGAGCACAAATGAATTCAGGCTGCATTAACTGCACATTTTCTTGAGCTATATTAACCTGGACAGCCAGCAATTGTGGGATGCATGGCAGCATGAGCTCACATACTTCATCAGGGGACATACACTAACCTATATACAGTAAAAATGATGTTTGCTCTGGAAAAGGATGCTCAGAGGCCCTATGTAAGACATCCCATAGTTTTACATTGAAATGTGAGAATGTGAGTATCAACTGGTAACACCCTAATATCAATAGCAAGACCCATAAAATGTGATAGTCAACTAGCATCTATGGGAAAGTTGAAGAAGGTCTGGATTTGGTAACATTTTAGGACTCCTCAGGGGCAGCAGCTGTTCAGTGTTTTGGAGAGCGGTTGGTCCTCCCAGCAGTTGTCCTAACCTTCTGCTGCTGCTTCAAGTATTTTAAGGGTGGATCTCCCTGCTGAGCAGATTTAAGAGAATGACATCCGGAAGGTCACTTAACTCACTGTATGCCTTCCTTTCTGCCATCACGTGGGCTCAGTTCCCTGTGCAGCTACTGGTGAGATAAGGAAGAATGGGATTTATTTCATTCCTCCTCCACCTCCCCCCAGCCAACAAGGCAGCTGCGTAAGTATTTCTGCAGTACGTGTGGTTTACTCCTTTTTAGGAAACAACTTAAAGTGGGATGATAGGGAGGGAATCCAACACCTGACCTTTCCATCAGTCCCTCCTAAAGAGAGAGATCTTCTCTTTCATTCCAACAATTTCATAGGTGGATTGGGTGGCTTTCCTATTAACCATTGAAGAAACAATCCTTTTCCTCTTTTCAGGATCATTATCTAGGAATATTTCCTTCACCATCCATCCTGTGACAGAAATCCTTTAAATCTTTTCTAACATTACCCTTAGACACAGCTGGGACTTCAGCCTCCACAGACACCTCTTCTCACTCTCTCAGGGCATTTCCTTTTGCTGAAGAGACTGATCAGATGTGAAGATTTTTCTTGTATTTGAATGGATTTCTATGTCCCCCAACCCTGAATCTTCAGATGTGAAACCTATGAGATCTACAAACACACACATATGTATCTACATCTACATATCCACAACCAAGCTGTTGTCCTAAGAGAACAGAAGAGTTGGACTGGAAAAGCTGACTGAAAAATCTGCTGTATTAATTTGAAAGACAACGGAGAGCAGAGATAATATGATAAAATTTTTAAACTAAAGCAAGTAAAGGGCTGAGCCCAGGAAAGACTTTGTCAGGTGTTTAGCTGTAATTTCTCCATTTATTGCTTACAGCCTTCTTCAAAGCCAGGAGTGTCTCTGACCTTGAGCCTATAATAAAGGCTGTGTGTGATGGGCTTCCAGAAGTAACTAATGTAATTTATCTTGGGCTATATAATATAATGGCACATATCTGAAAATATTACAGTCATGTTGTGCTAAAAAGTAGATCTGGATTCATAATGACTTAGAATGACCAAATGATTTTCTCACTGTAACATATTTTTTTAAAATAAAAGGGGTCCATCTCATTTCCAACTTTTAATTTATTTTTATGTTGAATTATAAAGGAAATGCCATTATTTAAATAATGTGTTTCAGTCAGGTGGAAAAAAAAAAGAAAACAAAGCCCAAAATCATAGGAGGAAGAAAAACTTTAACTATTTCTGCTGGCATAGTGATGGCAAATACAGATATCTCACAATCATAATGGAGATTAGTAGAGCTGGGTGTGCATATTTGTTATAGATCAAAGATAGGATATAGTGATTAGAACAACGACAATGCTTTCAGCACTGCAAAGGGATTGAATGTGTGATTTATAATACTAATTCCACAAAACCTTTCTATTGCTGCTTACTGCACAAAAGATTCAATACGGATTGATCACTGGAAAAAAAAAAAGTATTTCCTTCAGCTCAGCTGGATCAAACGCTTGCAAGTAACCAAAAAGCTTTTCAGTATTGACGCTGTCTGATTTAAGAGATTAGTTCCCCCACAACCTGTTTACTCCACTCTTCTGCTGCAGATTACTGCCCCAATGTGTAACTGTCAGAGAAGTTTGTGTGCTATATTCCCAGTGGCCATACTTCACAGTTCAGTATTTTAGCTTAAAATTCATTTATTTTCTCTGAGTATTTACAGCCATTTTACATATATTTACATGGCAGAAATATTAAAACAAAGATGTTGATGCCCTGAAAGAGCAAACAGTAGCCCGTAGCCTGAGGATACATACCTCTGCTTTTCTATTTCCTCACAGTCAGAAGCACAGACTCAGTTATGAATCTGCCACTGGTTCTACTAGGGGACTTTGGAAAGTCATTCGAACTCTCTTTGTTCTAGCTCCCAGTCTGTTAAATGGGATAATGCTACCTGGACATCATGGTGAAACTCTATTTGTAAATATGCTGTTATCCTTGATAGAACTATTGCATTGGTGAATAGTTTTGAGCAAATGTTCTGCCATTTTGAGGCAGACCAGATTGGTGCTTTGGCTGTAGCACGCCAAAAGGTAGAGAGCAGCATCCCTCAGCAAGACTGGAGGGCATTTGGACTGTTCCATGCGAACAGAGTTTCATGGCCAGCTGGAAAAGGATAACCAAGGCAAGGCTTAGTGTCTAGTGACAAACTAGATGTAAGCCACAGAAGAGCTAGCAAAGTATTTATGCTTTTGCTTTATTTCTTTCCTCTAAGTAATTGTTATTCATCTTCCCGATAACTCTGTCACTTTCTGGAGAGCCCATACCAGGCTGTACATATTTCATAAACACCATGCTGTCCTGATTCCTGATTGCCTAGATGAAGGTGACTATTTGAGGGCATCATTCACTCCTCCTGGATGTGCTCTGGTTTCCTCCCAAAACCTGTGGGCCCCATGTGCATCTCAGCCTCAGTCCAGCATGAACTTGGATTGTGGCCATGATGTGCACTGGGGATAAGATTTCCTACATGGCATGGACTCAGCTAAATTAGGAGAAAATAAACTGTTTTCAGACTTTCTCCAACCAACTGAACATTTTTTTAATGATTGCTTTTCTTTCTAAAAAGAAAAAAGAAAAAAAAACAACAACACAAAACCCCTTCCTTGTAACATTAATAGACTAATAACTTAGATGAAAAAATTGATGTGGTGTTAGAAAGCTTAGGGATCTAGTGAGGCTAATTAAGAAAAATAATAATGTGTACCCAGGAACTGAACTTGCACAAGGTTTTCCAAATCTAGATTCATTTGCTAAGTATAAGGATTCATCCACTGATTAAATTTTGGACTTTGCAAGCTACAGAGATGAGGCTTAACCTGTTTAACTAAATACTTAATGTTAATAAAAAAAACACCTCCAGGCTTCAAGCATCACTGTGATCATTAAGAGAAGAGCACATGCTAATAATACCTGAGGAAAGGGGAAAAAGCTTTCCCTGTTTTCACGTGTATCAGAGACAAGAATCTCTGCAGCTGTCATCTCTGAAGCTCAAGCTGAGGATCTAGAGGATATTTGGGCAACACTCACTTCTGGAACGACTGCTCAGCAATGTGTGTGTCTTAGTAGGGGAAAAATACAGCATTTGGGATTTAACTTGACATCAGCTCCCACTGTGTGCTTATTCCCTTGGCTTGCGAGACCTAGAGTCTTAATGCTGTAAAACTGGAAACACTTATGAACCAAGGTTTGAACCTTTCTTACAACCTAGCTACATTCTTCAGGAACCAGCCCCTGATTTGCTACAAGAAGACCTGGCAGACAACAGATGCAGCGAGATAACAGAGCATACTAATTTTGCATTTTACCACAACTATTAACCTAAAGAGGAAACCCACGTGTAAGGACTTTTCCTTCTTCTCAAGATTTTTTTGATGCAAATACTTCTTGCCATTCAGCTGCTTCTTACTGGAACTTCCTGATGCGAATACCTCTTCACATGCAGGGTCTTTTCTTCCACATCCCACTGTGACTCCTGCAGAGACAAACTGTTCCCAGGTAAATGAAATTCTTGAGGTTTTACTTACTGTTTAACTAGTTTGGAATGGATCTGTTCTCTAGGCTTACAATTGCATCAGACTGCTAACAGGATTCATCTCCAATGAGGCAATCGAACACTTCATTCCTGTTCTGAACTGCTCTAACGGCCTGGACAGCTGATGGGAATCCTTCAACACAGATCAACGACTTCATATTCCACGTTATGCTCCTCCAACTACTCTGGGATTCCTGCTAGAGAGAGGAGGAAATGAATTAGATACCAAACAGATAAGCTTCCTAGGGTGTGTTACAGGGCTTTATCAGAAGAAAACCTGCTCTTAATTGGTGTGTAATGTGATTTGCTAATGAGTTTTTCATCTTGAATAAGTTTTCAGTTGCATTAGCAAGCTAAAAGTGGCCCATTTGGCCCAGTGTAAGAAGCATTGTTTTCAAGAAGTACACTGGTTAGTCCCTTGAACTCCAGGAATACAACTAGGTAGGAAAAAAAAAAAAAGCTACAAAGCTGTAGCTGAAAGCTACAAAGAAAGAAGATAATAGAATACATTTGCCTGTTAGATCAGTGGAGCCTTTCAATCAGTTGAGTGAATTATTTGAATCTAATATATGCAGTTAGTCCCTACAGTTCCTCGTATTCACACTGGTGTTTTGGAACCCGAACAAAAGGAGAAAAAAAAGTGACTTTATTTTTACCCACTAGAAGAGACATAAGTGGATTATAAACATAATTTGGTGAACTGTTGCAGCCAGAGATTGGTGGAAATTCTGGTGCCTTGAGCTCAGATTATATGCAGGAAACTCTTTTTACCTTTCATCAGATAGCTGTCAAATATATTTGATACCTCTGTTCTTTGAAGGACATGCTAGTAAAACTGGAAGACATGGAGTCAGGATTTATGTCAGAAAACTTGCTTCAGAATTTTGCTCATGGTAATACTACAAAGCTGGTTAGTTATGCAGTCGGAGATGGATACTGTCCTGTTGCAGGCAATCTCCAGTATTGTAAATTAAATCCCAATGACAGAAACTTTATTGATGATGATAAACGAGTCAAACACTTTGAGTTGGGTTGGGCTCTCATCTCCAAACTGTCTCTTTGACAATTAGGAAAATTAGTTTGACAGGAAAAGTGCATCCGTAACTGCATTTAGGAGGTGGCTGCACTGCATGCATACAAATTCCCAACAATGCCATTCCTACATTTGGGTTTCAGGGCAAAACTTTAAACAGCCTGTGACTGACAGCAGAACAAGGGTTGCCATACACAGAAGAGAAACCAGGCTACCGTGATACAGACACCCTTGCCCATACCGTGCCTTTCAGAGACCCGTGGCTCAGCTTGGACCTTTGTAACGACGTCTCCAGATGGTGCTAAAACTCGCAGACCTTCAGATAGAACCTCACCAAGGGGAGTAAATTGCCACATGTGAAAGACTGCACCTCTCCGTCTCCCATGGGGAGGGATGTGGGGACGGTGGAGCGGTCACGCGTATCGCCTGCGCCCGGGCGATGCCTCTGGCGTGGGGCGCACTGGAGGACGCGGCGTGGCGCCGGCCGAGCCCTCCCCGCCGGCAGGGGGCGCTCACCAGGGGTGGCAGCGGGCGCTGCCCTCTCTTTCCCGCCGCGGCAGCCTCGTTGCTTGGTTACGCAGCGCGTCCTTCCCCTGCCCGCCGGCTCAACGGGGAGCGGCGGCCGCGGCGGCTCCTCCTGGGGCTGCGGGCCCGGCGAGTCTTCGTCCCCGAGGCCGCCAGCGCCGTGCGGGGCACGCGAGCTGCCCTGCGTGGGGCCCGTGCCGGTGCGTGGCGTGGGCGCTGCCCTGTGGCGTGCCGCTCCTGCCGGCGGCCTGGCTGCGGCCTGTCAGGCTGTGAGGTATTTTTCTGAGGGGAGGGACGCCCTTTACCTCCTCGAGGGGAAGAAGTGGGGCTGGGAGGGGCCCGGGGTCACTGGGTTTTGCAGGTGGAAAGCTTTTTGTCCTTACTTTGAGAAAGCGTTGAGCTTTATCCTTTCTCCGTTTTTTTCTCTTTTGGGAGCTTCTGTCCGACTCCCAATTAATGCTCCCAAAGATAGAAATGATTCAGTTGTTTCCTCGGGTAAAACGCTAATAGCCATTTCTGGTGCTTAATTATTCACGTTCAGAACAGTCTTGTTAAAATCAATGGGGCCCTTAGCAAAATGAAGTAAGACTGGGTTCTGTGTTGGCATATAGAAGACAAAAACCTAATTTCTATTTGAATTTACAGGCTGCATACAGTAGGAGAAAAGTGCTACGAAACACAGCTACTTTGGACTGAATTCTGTGGAAGAGCTGAATGTGATTAAAGAACATGAAACTATATGCAGGGAATCTCAGTGGGATAGTCTGAAGATCAAACAAGCAATAGTTGCTGCCCCTAGAAACGTGAGCATTTAGGCCTTATTGGAAGATTTAACACCAGATCAATCACATCAGTTAAGAACATTATCCTCTCCAGAGGTCAAAGAGTCCACATAAGCCTGTCATGAATATAAATAAAAATATTCCTAATTAATTCATTGGGTGTTCTGAAGTTCACAGAAAGTAAGGATATCTTCTGAAGTAAGAGACATGAAAAAACAAACTCCTGATCTCAGGGTGATGACTGGAAGAAATAAATCTGTGGAAGAAGACAGTGCTGACAAAAATTGGAGAAGTGGCTCTGAAAAAGTTCACAAAGAAAATGCCACTTGTAGTAATGAAAGTACAGTTGTAAAACTGCCGGTAATTGCCTCATTTGCAGGTACCACTAAAAAAATTGTAATGGTCAAGCACCCAGCACATCCTTACAAGCCAAGTTACTGCATGTCTAATTTTCATGCTAATAGCTCCCCTATCTCATTAGAAAAGACAAAAGGTGTTAGTAAAGTAAAGGATAGAGTGCATATGCTACAGATGGATCCCCAGAATTTAAAAAAACACAAAACTGAAGAAACAGATGCTGTGATTAAAGATGGTGATGGATTTAGCTCTACAGGTACTGATACAAGTAAAAACGTTTCAAGAAAGGGAAAAATAACTGGGGAAAGCTGTAAGAAGAGAAGTAGAGTGATTTCAAAAGCAAATCAACAAGATTTAGACTTTGAATTGGGAAGAGTGCTGAGACAAGGAAGCAAACAGTCAAGTGTGAGGTCTGCTCGAGAATGGTTGGGAGAGGCAAGGGATGTGACTAAACCAGACACTTCAAAAATATACAAGAACTTCCAGCAGAGCAAACCTGAAGAGCCTACTTCCACACCAGCGTTGCCTGTGAAAGTGGTTGCAAGGTCTATTGATGAAATAATTGCTTCCCTGCGGTCTACTTCTCCATCTCCCTCAGACCAGACGATCAAAGCACTCCTGGAGGGTGTTCTTGGCCAGAACTACAATATAAAAATGGAAGTAGGTGAACCAGAACAAGAGCAATATTTTTCTCTTGGGTAAATATTACTTTTATAAGAGTTGTATATTTTTTTTCTAGCTCCTGCAATGTGTTACAACACAGAAGCCAGACAAAACAAATGGATAAAGACACCAATGCATCATAGAATATTCTTCACTGTTTCTTCTTCCAGTTTTTTTTAATGTCCCTTAAAAATGAAAACAAGCCAATATCAAAATATATTAAAACATAAGCTCTTTTAGGGTGTTATTTTTATTATACTGAATGTAGAATAATGCACCTTTTTCCTTACTGTCTCTTTTTTAAGGTGCCATATTCCAGTCTAATTGATGAAAAAGTGCATTAAATGTGTTTGGGGTGTTGTTGGAAGTATTGCTTCTTTTAGTTATTGTTTAGCTTGTGAGGTCTTGATAAGATGAATTTTTTGTTGTCACAGTTACACAGATTGTGTAAGCAGCTGTAAGATGGTTCCTTCAATTAATTGCAGGAAGGGATATCAGTAATATTAGGCATCAGATAGATGCTTCAGAAAACTTGGATGTTTTCATCAAAGGCTTGCTGATTCATTTGTTAACTTGACTAGTAACTTAGTATCAGATGGCTCTTTGTCACATCTTAGCAATACTGATAGTTTTGTTCTGGTCCCAAGGGGGCTGAAACATGTCACAGGAATCACTGTCACATGTGGTGTTCATGCTAGCGCTCGTTAAGGATGCCATGGAATGAATAGACCCATGGAAGGGGAACTACTCCTTTTCAGCAGCAACTGCCTCTGCAAGGAAGTATGGAAGACAGGTGAAAAGCATATGAACCTGTGTTTTAGGAGATGATAAAGATAAAGAACATAGTTTCCCACAATTGTCAGAGTGTTACCTTTTACGATCGTAGAGTATTTCTCATAGAATGTAAAAGTAGTAACTTACATTCCCTTAATGTCTTTTGATTCAATACAAAAGTTAGGAGAAAAAGGAATCCTGAACTGAGTCCACAGGCAGCAGTAGTCTGAAACTGTGTTTCCAACAGATTAGCATCTGATTTGATTTTCTTCTGTTCTGAGATCTGTTTGTGTGGTTGAGTCATTCACAGTGTCTCCCGCTCTCTGTATGTTTTCTAGTGTATTGCAACTGGGATTGAAATCAGTGACTTTCCTCAGTGTGGCAGCGTTGAGGTGATCTCTCTTCATTGCTTGACTTGTATTTTAGGAATGTAATAACTTGGGACTGTTGAAATTTGCCAACTGGATACAAAAATACTTCAGGGCAGATGGGAAGAAGGCTACAGAAGATCCTGGATCTGGAAGCTCATGTCTTGTTCATCTTATCCAAAATAATTACTAGCGATTAGTAACATGTGCAGCATTGAGTGCTTTTCTTACTCTTTTATAAATATGGCTATGTTCTAGGTATGATTTTAAAAGTTTGCCCTCTAGCAATTTCTAGTGAAGAGAACTGATTTTCTGCTGTTTGTAGCAGAAGCTACTGGGCTCTGAGCTTTCAAAATCTGACCTCTGGAATACTGTGATGTTTAATTATTTCTAAAGCTTACATCAATCAGGTTCAAAGTAAAATGAAAATTTGAACTTGGTGATGACCTTCTTGTCTTGTTATTTGTTGTTTAATGTTTTTATTTTTTTTAGGTATAGACATATGGGTCTTAGTGAGGATGAATAACACCCTTGCTGGTTACATTTTTTTTAATCAATGGCATTTGCAGCAGGTGTCTTTTGAACTTAAATGACCTTATAAATAGGATAAAGACTCTAGCAATTCTTTATTATTATTATACATGGTTTATTTACTTTAAACTGAGCTTCAAGGCTTGCCTTCTCTAATGAAGTAAGAAATGTATTCTTTTAAATGAAAAAGAAATACTGAGGAAAAGAACAGAACTACTAAAATGAAAACAAGCTCTCAGAATTAAATGTGTTTTCATTTCTTACAAAAAATTCTGTTCTCTTTATCCTATTCTCCATCCTGCACTAATGGCTGGTTAGGATTGATAGTTCATGATATTGCTGTGGGGGCTGAGCGCTGTTTTTCCCCTCGCATTGAAAAGAGTGTTATCTGGGGAATAGAATACTAGCTCGGTGGGACATTAGTATTTAGCCCTGTTTTCTTTGAGGGAAATAAGTTATGAATAATGAATCCTACCACATTTTCTGTTAAAAAGTAGAATGTTTACTGTAAGAATAATATTTCCAATGCCTGGAGTAGTTTTGTTGCCTTGAGGCTTGTTGCTACCCCTGAAGTATATAAAGTTATATGCTGGATTTAGTATCTGTAGGAGGGTGTTTATATTCATTTCAGAAATGCATTTTCTTGCTATTCAGCTTGATGTTCAGCTTTTTGGTGATGAGCCTGCAGCTCGTCTTTAGTTAGTTACTATTTTCAGCAGATCAGTTTTTTTATATCTCAGATGAGCTTGTGAGAGTGGTAACTAAATGACCAACGTTTTTGTTCTCGAAAAATACCATCAAATTTGAACGCTTTTATTAAATAAGGCTATACAGTGCACTATAATAGCAGCAAGCCAACATAAAATATACTTTAGTTTAAAAAAAAATCTCTAGCTCTTTTCAGCTAATCTCAATAGTGAGGTCTTGAGAAGATTTCTCTGTAATGCATTCATACTGTCTCAAAAGTGGTTTGATGGAGATTAGTTATTGTTAAAATTCAAGAAGAGCTAGACTTGTCTTTGTAAGCAATACATATATATTTCAGCTGACATGAAAATTATGCAACAGATCCTGTGTTGTTTATTGATAAAGCGGTATTCTTAAGTGGCTTATTGAAACTAGTTAATTTTTTTTTCCCTCTAGGCACTGTAAGGTGCATTCTGAATATAATGGAACAAGAGACCAATTTATTTCAGTCAGTTCTCTTTAAATGGGAAAACCCTAGCTCTTCCTGTAGTTTTTCTTATTTTCTCCTTACAGGTGGCTCATGCAATGTTCTTCTCATGGTTTTAGCATCTGTTAAAATGTAGGTAAATCAAGACCATGGTGCTTTTTATCATGAGTTTGCTATGACATTATTAATTCAGGAAACACACATTATTGACTATGGTTAATCATGGTAAAGGCTGTGGCTCTTCCTGCCACTTGCTGAAGGGAGCTGCTCAGTCTTCAGGGGTGGATACTGCCGCTCCTGTATACACAAAAACTTTTTTCTGGAACAGTTAACTCATATTACTTTAGTCTTTTCTTTTTTTTTTTAAAGATATTTTATTTTCATAACATTGCAAGAAACTGCCTAGGAAGAGATGTTGGGTAGATGGTTTACCTGTGTTAACTTCTGAAATCTCTCTCTTTATTTCTTCAAATTTACCAGTGCAAGTAACTAATTAAAAACAATCCAGTTGTGCAGTTTGTTACATTTTATCAACAACTTCCAGTTCCTTATGATCATTTGGCCCACATAATTTGCACTTGTCTTAAAAATGCCACAGCCTTTTTACCCTGAAGTTTAACAAAATGGGAGACTAATCCTCTTTATGCCAGTAAGCTGCTGTTATAATATGAGAACAAATTGTTTTTAATCAGGTAGATTGTAATCTCCCAGAGTTTTAAGCTTTGTCAAAGGAGTGCAGGGTGATTGGTTATGTTTGTCTATAAATTGTTTGTATAAATTCACAGTATTAAAAGAATGTTTTAAAATATTTGTTCACACATCTAGGTTGGCTTTTTGTCATTTGTCAGGGTCTTTTCTGCACTGGTGATAGAGATTTTTCTTGTCAAAACAGAGAGGAAAATAATCTATTTTAATAGCATGTCACTATCAAATAAAGAATCAAAGAAATGCCAGATCAAAATATTTAAGTTTTAGCTGGGATAGAGTTAATTTTCTTCTGAGTAGCTAATGTAGTGCTGTGTTTTGGATTTAGAATGAGAATAATGTTGATAACGCACTGATGTTGTAGTTGTTGCTAAGCAGTCGTGTGCTTTTCAGCTTTTGAGGCTGTGCCAGGTGCACAAGGAGCTGTAAGGGGGCACAGGCAGGACAGCTGACCCCAGCTGACCGAAGGGATATTCCACACCATGTGACATCATGCTCAGTGTACAAAGCTGGGGGAAGAGGAGGGAAGGGGGGGACGTTTGGAGTTAAGGCGTTTGTCTTCCCAGGTAACTCTTACAGTGATGGATCCCTGCTGTCCTGGAGCTGGCTGAACACCTGCATGCCCATGGGAAGGGGTGAATTAATTCTTTGGTTTGCTTTGCTTGCATGGGCGGCTTTTGCTTTACCTATTAAACTTTATCTCAACCCGTGAGTTTTCTCACTTTTACTCTTCTGATTCTCTCCCCATCCCACTAGGGGAGAGTGAGTGAGTGGTTGCGTGCTGCTGTGTTACTTGCTGGGGTTAAACCACAAGAGCTAAAAAGGATACCACAGACATACAGGAAACAGCTTCCTCAAAAATGGGCAGAACAGTCAGGAACAGATTCCCACAGGAATTAAGAGTTGCCACAGTTCTCACCTCTTTTATTTCCCAAAGTTAGATCACACCTCTTTGACCTTGATTTTTTTTAATGTAAACACACAACCCATAGTACATATATACATAGTACACATAATTTTATTAAAATAACACAATAGCATTGTGCCTGTGATTCTCCCATGGGGACTGGACAAAAGAGAAAACACCACACCCAACAAAGAAAAGTAATCACATAACGTGTAGGTGTCTAAAATGAATTTAAGATAATATTTGCTAAAAGAATTCTGTTGGTTTTGACAGAACAGGAAAATTAATATGTAAAGTTTTAATTTACATATTATGTCATAGCTAGAAATGTAAGTTGATCCAGTCTAGTTTAATGAAAGGGTCTGTGAAAGTTTCTTGTTGATTCCATAAATTGAATAAATTGCATGGGGAAAGAGTTACAGTTGGCTGAGATGGACTGTAATAATTAATAGTCCATGGTAATCACCACATTTGAAAACATGCACATATTGCAAAGAGAGGAAGGTTATTCAGTATAGCTTGAGAAGACAATGCTGAATATGTTCTTTAATCTGAGTTGTTACCACATACATTTAGTTCCTTGCCCTCATGGTGATGAAAAAATATGTAATGTGATTTTTTTTTCCTTAGGCTGTCTTTTCTGTCAAAAGTAGATAAATTACTAAGGCTTTGGTTAAAAGCAAAACAATGATGTGTGCAATCTTCTGCAAAGCCATAGCATTTTATTGCTTCATAGTTTATGTTTTTGGGGTAGCATATACATATCACTTTTTATTGGCCTGCAGACTCTTTCTTTTTTTCATTTTCATTTTCTAATATGCAACAAAAACAATGTTACAGGTCAGAATATGCCTCTTAAGTGTTATTGAAATGAAATGTAGTGTTAAATGCAAAATATCCTAGGCATTAAAAATATTGTTTAGGTTGCCAGGTGGACAATACACTCACTGGAATAAAAAATTTACTGTGTGGAAGATTCTTACATTAAAAGAGCAAATGGACACTTTCAGTGCCAGAAAAGGTTTTTTTTTTCTTGAAGTGATGGGCTGCTTCTATAACACATATTCGGCTGATAGCTTTAATGCATTCTTGCGTTGATTTGTGGCTCTGAAATATTTTCCCCAGAAATATTTAAAATTTCTGTAGCATTTTTGTATCCTAAAATGAAATGTAGTTTAGATGTGATACTTCTGTTTGTTACTGTTATCTTTAAAACTTGGTTCCTCAAGCCAGTACACAGCACAAAGGGTAAAGTACGTGTGTGCTGAGTTACATACATGTATGCCAACCAGGTGCTTAGGAAGCACTCTGTCCTTAAAACTATCAGCTCTTTTGAGAGTTGTTGCTGGGTTTTATTTCTGCTTTTTAAAAAATATACATTAACCAAAAGGGGACTACTTGGCCTATTCCTTTGATGAGACAGAGCAATCTGTCTGGGAACTGAGAACAACTTCAAATTTTCTAGTAACTTTTCTGCTAGTGGAGCAATTATAATTTTCTCCTGTGGAGAAAATTATTAACTGAAAATTGCAGCCAACTTTCAAAGTTCTCTAATAAAAGCAGTTCCGTGGAGAAGTTACAGTTAAGCAAGTGTGTAAATGTTTGTAAAAGATGAGCCTAAGATCATTTGTCTCTGAATGTACTTGTTCCTTTCAAACTAATTTGTGTAATGAAGATCCAAACTTTAATTTATGCCTATATATTGCTTTGATATTGTTTTATTCTGTAAGGTAGTATGAATAATTTTTTTTAGCATTATTGTTTGACACTAGTTTTCTTCTCTTGCTTATACAGCAGGCACCAATTGAACATGAGGAAATAAAAACTGAGTCTCAAGCCTGCCAAGTTTTCACCAAGCAAGCCTAGTAACATTCTGCATTATCTAGGAATGTTAAAATATAATAAGTTAATAGTGCTTCTATTTGTTTGCAGAGTTGTTAAGATAGCTATTAATAGTTCGTATTTTAAAGTGACAAAACTGGGAAGGAAATGAAATAGTCATTGAAAACATTTTGGTTCTTCATAAATTATGAGTATGCCTTTATTTTTCTCTTTCCCTTTTGTGGTTCTTTTTCATTCCTTTTCTTGTGGTGTTTGATTGTCCAACTGCTGTATATAAAGAATTTTGCTTAATAATTATTAACTAGCATGCCAGTTAGGGCAATGGAATCATAAGACATTCATCTATATTCATATATATTAGTGCTCATAATTCTATGCCTTTCATTCCAACTGTTTTTAAAATTTAAATATTTAAACTTCGATATAGTTGGGGGGTACTTAATGTTTAGAGATATTAATGATTTATTTGCTTTAAAGGATCATAGATGTCTTGATGTAATTTTCTGATGTATGTTTCTTCTTACATTTTGGAAGTGCAATTTGTAGAAGAAGCAGACCAGATCTTTGACAGGAAATATCTAGAAACATTATTATCTAGTGTTAATTGTTGTAGGTCCTTTGTCTGTTACTATACTTTATTTTGTAAATCTGGTTAGCTGCTGAGGAAATATTTGGCTGAAAACAAAATTGATTAAACCTTCTAGGTGCTTCATAAAAACGCATGGGTGCTGAAAGAATTATTGCGTATAATAAATATTATACTGAAGTACCTGTCGGGGAGCACAAAGGTGTTTTAGAAAACAATATTGTACCTTCACCTCTTACATGTTTTTTTCTTTTCCCCTTTCCCTCAGAAAGAATCTCAAGTAGCAGAAAATGAATCTTGGCCTAAAGATGAGTTGTTAACGCATGATAAACAGGTGAAGCAGGTAAGGAGATTTAGTACTATCGTGAGATAGTGTTAGTTTTCCCATGATCAAGGTTTTGATGCTTTAGAGCATACAGAGATTTAGTAGCTGTTTCCTTACCACCTGCCCTTTAAAAGAAGATTTTCTGTAAAAACAGGTCTTCATACTGGTCTTGCAGCTTAAGGTTAGAGGAAAAAACAAATTAAGGTTCATTCGGTCAGATGTTGGGTTAGGCTTTTCTTTATGAGATTGGAAAGAAGATTACAAATGAAACAACGTATAAATAGAATCCTAATCTACATTTAACAAGTGGTTGCCTTCCTGGAAAATGGCATAATACTCAATATCCTTTTGATTTTGCGATATTTCACACGGCAAAAAGCTGTAGTTAAGTTATTAGCTTTATAAAGCTTAGATGTTTAGTAGAGAACACTTATGAAGTTTATAGAGACAGTACCACAGAGAACAAATTTGTTGCTAAGACTAAATGTCTTTTCCTATATGTTTTCAATTTCTAGCATTCTCGTACTTCAGGGCTATCTCCAGATACTAAAATAAAAGCCTAACCTAGTTCCTTCTGCAGCTTCCATGTGAATGATTATGTTCCTTTAAGTTATTATATATGCTTATTATAAAAGAGAATAACACTATGTATTATGTTTACAATGGTATAACGAGGACAACCAAGAATGGGCTATGTTTCCCCTGGGCAGTGTTATGGGCAGAGATACCACATAGACTTGGCCTAAGCTTAAATAAGTGAGGTGGACACAAGACTGGATAAGCTACATGGGAAGACAGATACAGGTGTTGGAAAGAAGGAGTTACAGGGACCAAAATGAAAAGAGGATGTGAGACACACATGTGGGACGCTTGTTGATAGCCCGGTATTGGGGAGTATGCTGTTTCAAGGTCTAGTCATCGTAAGGCAGAGGTCTAGTCAAAATGAGAAACCTTCTGAATTTCTAAGGGCCTTGCTGGGGCAGCTTCTTCAGCTTCTCCCACTGACTGTAGTTTGGCTCTGATTGTGTCTCTTCAAGCTGCATGGAGAAAGGGACAGAGAGGAGTAGGCATGTGCCTAGAATTCTAGAGCATTAGCAACCAGCTTTCCTGATCAGTTTTAGGATAGAAACAACTAAATATCCTTACAGCTTACCCTGAAGAGCTAAGGGTCAGGGGAGCTCTGGGAGTGAGTCACAGGGTGACAGAGTGAGACAAAAGCTTCCCATCAGTCCTGGCACTGTGTTCTGCAATGGGGCTACAGCAGACACGAAGTAGCAACCAAAGTGACCCGGTGATGCTGACCTGAGGTGCCAGTTGGCAGGCATTCTCCTACACCTAAGGATTCAGATTTCCTAGCACATTTTGTGGTAGCAAAATTATTTCTGTTAGATGAGTTAGAGTTCTTCTGTTGAAGAAAATTGATGAAAATTACATTCTATTACTTCAAAAAAAATCTGCTAAATTATAAAAAATAATTGTAGTTTGAAATTTTCCTTACAATATTTATCTGTCTATAGGTCAGAAATTTTTCTAATCCTTCAGTAACTGAAGTCTCGTGTGCCATCTGTACTTGGCTATACTGTTTTATACCATTAATACTTATAATGGTGTTTGCAGGTAGTTTTTAAGACTATACTCTGCAACATCAGTTGGTTGCTAAACTAAATGTGCTAAATGATGTGTAAACAATACAGAGTACAATGTCAATGGTGGTAATCTTTATAATATTCAAGAATATAGTAAGATAGTTTATTACTTCTGAATTATATACTATTTGCCAACAGAACAATTTCACAGTTATTTAATTGGTACTGGAGTATGGCGATGATGTTTTTTAGACAGTGTTATTTTGGGCAGCATGCCACTTCCGTAATGCACTGGTGGTATTGTTGCAACAACACCCAACAGTGTGTGTTCAGTGATCTAACAACACAAAGTAGTTTGAAGAATGGCACCTGAAAAGATAACATTTGGTTCTATTTAACATAACTACTACATAATTTAAAGATAATATTTAATTTCAAAGTGCATACTTTTACACATGGAAAAAATAATGTAGAAAAAATTTTAGGAAAAGGAGAAACAGTTTTAAGAATGCATATGTATTAACTAAATGACCTGTTGCATTCTTAGCAGAACTGTTTCTATACAGAACAATGGCAGTGTACTGTATATTAGTATTTTTTATAGATCACTATTCATTGGCATGTTTTGTGACATCTTTTTTTTTTTTTTAACTTACTTTGCTTAGTGGGCTGCAGGGCCCATGCGATTTTAAGATAAATTGATTGGTTGTGCAGTTGAACTTGCAGTTTGGTTGTACACAAAGCAGTCAGATAAAGAAATGCCGATATTTGCTTTAGTTATTGTAGTTTTACATTACGTCTGTAACTGAATTACACAAATATTTTGATTAAAGCGTTGTGTGTTAGTTCATTGATATTTCTATAAAGAAAATGAAATAAAAGATGAGGTTACACACATTTAGAATGTCCATCTAACAGTAAGTATGTTGGCTCATGTTCTCTGATTTTAGGCTTACAGGAACTCCCCTCTACTTAGTATAGTCTTCATAATTCATTAGCAGGACTGTGTTGAAGTTTCCCTTCATGTTGTATTTCACAAAAAATACAAGACCACAGAACCTTTGGCTTCTAATTTTAAAAGAGTAGCTGCTGTAATTTTAGTTTTGGAGGTTTTCATTAGCTGTGTTGGTGAGTATCTCTGTTACTTTGAATGTAATTTATGTAGCATGTTTTTAAAATAATTTGAGTGTCTGGGCATTCCAAAAGCCGTTAACAGGAATGCATCCAATAAGGTACCTTTTTTTTTTTTTTTTTTTTTTTTTTTTTTTTTTTTTTTTTTTTTTTTTTTTTTTTTTTTTTTTTTTTTTTTTTTTTTTTTTTAAATTGGACAAGAGGTCATGACAGAAACATTTACCTGACATTCAAAAGCAACAAATCGTGGTCTTATATTTGGCTTATTTTAATGATACGTTTCTAGGTAGGCATATTGCTTTCAAACTTTTCTATATTCCTTATTTTTGTTAGCCTATTTTCTCTTTGTAAATTTTTGATTGGCTTCCAGTTTCTCTGGTAAACATGAAATAGCTGATTTCAGTCCTTCATATTTTTTCATGTATGTTCTGATATAAATGGTGGTGTTGGTTTCAAAAATAACCTAGCAGTAGATGAAACCATGAAACCATTTTAATTTTGAATCAGCCTTTTGAGAAGGTAATGATTAATTTGGGTATCTTCTACAGTTCTTTTACCTGATTAATATACTTGTTTATGAACTGTAAGCTTCCATAATTTTTTCATGCAGTGGAGAACTTAAATATTGCTGAATATATCAGTAAAGAGAGTGTGCTCAGTTATATTCTGGGATAAATAAAGTATATGAGTGGATAAAGAATAGTAAAATCTTATGCTATTGTGATTCATTTAACCAGATATGTGCCTGAAAAATCTTGATTAGAAAGGCATTTGGTCATTACAGTTGTATTCTTTGGGTTCCTATATACTTCCATAAGGCTGACTAGCTTAGTTATTACTATGGTTTATCAGGAAGAGCTGGGCAAAAAAAAAAGGACTTGCTTTTCATAATGAGACAGAATTTTTTGTCAAGACAAAGCACTTTAAAATTAATTTACCCCACTGTGGTGTTCTGTTTCTGTCTTTGTAATTCTATGATTATACTTCTTTATTTTATTGAACCTTCTTTGCTGTGTTATGTGTGGAAGTTTTTAAGTGGAGTTCGGAAGAATACTTTTATTGATGGCACTGCTAGTCTGTTCTAGGAAGATGCTTAACAGTTTGCAGGAAACAGAACTGTGGAATGGTTGAGGTTGGAAGTGACCTCTGGAGGTCATCACAATATGGAAAAAGCAGCACAGGGGTATAGATTCTGAACCTGAGTTTTATGAAACAGATCCAAACACTTTGGCAGCAATGATAACTTCAGTAGTTCCTTTCTCTTGCTGTTTGCTCTTTCTCCTGGGTTACAGTGAGCTGCCCCTAGCTATATTTCTGTGTGGTGACACTCTGCAAAGGGAATCAGGGATCTAGATTAATTTCTGGCTTCCCTCCACACTTTCTTTTTACTGCTTTTTCCAACAGGGATCAGTTTTCTGATCTATATTGCAGTGTGAAAAAAACAATTTTGGCACAAATAAGCAGGTGGTGCTCTAATAAATAGGAATAACCAGCTGTGGGTGGAAACAGTAGGAATTCCTCACATCTGTATTCCTCCTGAAGTTCCTGTATTTATAAATATAACCTTGAAAAAACTTTTATAAAACCTCATAATTTAAACCATGCATATCTGTTTGAATTTGCATATAAATATAATACAAATTTTAGATTTGTTCATGCTCTTCTAATAGTTCTGAATAGTAATATTATAATGTTGGTGCTCTTTTTGTTATTCTTTTTGTAATATATTGAAATAGACTCATACACTATTCAGAAATGCAATTTAGGTAGGGCACACTGGACATTTTATTTTATTTTATCACACCCCTCTGCTTATTCTGTATCCTGAATAGCTGTGGGCACTGCTGTGATCTGTGTAGTGACAACAGTTCTAAACTACTCTAGTTTAATTGAATTGTAGTTTCTGATGGTCAGAGTTGCTTGTGTGACGTTGCTCCTTGTTCTACTCCAGAGAGGGTGGGAAAATATCCATATAACTTACCAGTTTGTAACACTGTGTTTGTCTACTTCATGGACATTTTAGGCTTTGTCCTTGGATGTGCTACAGGTGGAAGGAAAAGCAATATCAAAAATTAAGCCACATGAAGTTCAGAAGGAGATACAAGAGGAACATGACTTGCAACAGTCTTTGCCTCCTCAGGCTTCAAATGTCAAGTAATTTTTTAATCTTATTTCATTATTATGAGAAAAAGATTGAAAAGATATTAAGTTATTAGTGCATAGCTTGGTAGATAAGTGTGGCGAAAAAATAATGCCATCTCCTCAACTTTGGATCTGAACACTTGGAATTTCTCATCTAAAGTGTCAAATTTAGTTTGGTATCTCTAGTTTTAATTTGCTATTTATCTCCTTGAAATAGTTCTGATTTACATTTTTTTAAATCTGAAGAGCCTGTTCACTCCTGTTGTATGCAGATGAAACTTCTCTTGATTGCAGCAGAAACTGAAGCTGCTTATGTGGGGGTTGAATTTGTCCATACAATTCCAAGCATAATCTAATCAAAATAATTAAAAACAAACAATGGAAAATACCACAAATTTAATATAAGCAATGCCAGCTGTAAGTCATCATCTTTAAATAGAGAAGATGTATTAAAAATTCATTAAGTTGAATTTGTATTACATTCAGTGCTTGCCTGAAATTCAGGAGATTTTACATGGAGAGCTATAATTTGAGGACAACTGCTTATTACCTTGGTCTTGTCGTAGGTTGTATCTGTCATTCTGTAGTAGGAGTGCAGATTACAAAAGTAGTACAGTCCGTGTTCTAATTTAGCTGATCCTGTCCCTCCTGTGTCAAGTGAGACTCTTCAGTTTTACGGTCTTCACTGCTAATAAGATCTTTATAGACAGCGATGTTTAGATGTACCATAGGTTGCTTCTTCAATTTTCTATTGAGAAAAGGATGAAAAAAGAAGCAGCAGCTTTAACTATTAGCTTTTGTTGTTCTTAGGGTCCCGAAAGGTCTATTGGATGCAGAAAAGAGCCTTTTTATGGCAGACCTAAAGTTTGTAAATGGATAATACTTTCAATTAAGTAGCTGAGAATAGTCATGGGAAAAGAATGCTTAAGTTTATGAAACAGGCAAATTGGCATTTAAGTGACCCTTTGCATGCCATTGCTTATCTGCATTGCTTAAAGCTCATTTGGTTAGCAAGATTATATATTAAAACAAATAGTGTCAACAGACAATGAGTGTTTTACCTTCAATAAATATTTAAATACTTACTGTCAGAACTTTAATGGTGCAGAAACTGCACGATTTTCTAAAAAAGCCGTATTTAGTGCATTAAGTGAAGGTAATGCAGGCCACACACATAGTATTGTTTTTTCATGTCCCTTTTTTCCAAAGAATGATGAATAGTCTGTTTTAGGAGAGTGTGTGCTGTAAAAGCATTCACCTTTACCTGCATCTTGCCCCAAATATTTCAGTTCACATTGATAAAGCATTCAGTTAGTTCATTCAATGAAATTATAAACTTCTATACAAGAGCAGTAATGCTAATGTAATTAAAATAACATTCAAATTGTTTCTATTTATTTAAATTAAATGACAAAACTTAGAGAAAAATTTCCTAGAGAATTTTAAAATTATTTTGCCTGCCATTGTTTACAGAAATCACTCAAAATATTGCAAGTTCAAAGTGAAAAGGTTTGCCATATTTTTTTTAATTGTTGCTAATTGCATTGCAGAGAAAATGAACTGTTAGATCCCCCTGAGATTAACTATTATAAACATTTATGAAGCTTATATACTCTCTAGTGAGTTAAAAAAGCGGCATGAAATATTACTTTCTAATTTTAAATTAATATGATCTACTTATTAAAGCACTGATCTCTGATTTCACACTCCAAACCAGTTATTTCCATTTATGCTGTAGATGTATTCAATTAGTTAATAAAAATATTACCCTTTGCATTGAATGGGGTTGCTGTAAGCATGCCTTAAATCCTCATCAGTCTCATGTGTTGTGTGATTGAGTTGCTTTTCAAACTGGATATTTCATTTTTTATGTTCAGTTTCCACATTTTATTTTATAACCTGGACCCTGGTCTCTTTCAGGCAAAAATGCCACTGCTTTCAGTAGAGACTTTGGAGTGTGAGATCTGGTGAAACATAACTAGGCTCTTTTCTATATATTGAAGCTGTATGGCTTGAAAAAAAATATTTTGAGGACCTTTAATTAAAATAAAAAGACTTAGTGACAATCTTTCCTGTTGAGTTTTCATGTGCCTATAAACTTAGGGACTCAAACAACATTAATGTAACAGAGATATCTCTGGTGTATACTTGATAGGACAATTTTTTGATTGTGAGCCAAATTTCTGTTATATTATACTGATTTTCGTGTGTTTTTTTTCTTTATGTGTCATTTTTATATTTTACTTCTTTTTGCTGTCGTTTTTCAGAAAATTTAAGCAAATATAAACCAGAATTTTTGTAACTTGAATATGTATTGCATGGTAAATGAATCTTGTGCATTTTCTTACTTCATTTTGCAGTTCTCACTGATTTTCCCTTTATAATATCTGTTTATGACATAAGCCGTAGTTTTCAGGAAAACAAAAACCCCAAGTTGTTGAAAATGTCATAGTCTCAGGAGAACCTCAGAAAAAGAGTTAAACCTAAAAACTCTTCAGTGTAATTTTGAAGTGGAATTTCAACCATTTTAATTTGGGATTTTCTCTTAGAGTATGAAGGCACTTGTGAACTTTAATTAAAAGCAGCATAGATTTAGGGAGTCAGTTTTGAGTTTTTTTACATCTCAGACATTTTCTGCTCTTCATGTTGTAACTGTCTGGATGTTAGACATTTATTAACTTTGCAAGAGTTCATACAGTAGCCAGAGACTGTTTTTAGAATTTGATCCATGGCCTGTGGAAGTCAATAGACTTTCATCACCTTCAGTACAACTTAGATTGGAGGGCTAAGTGGTAGAATTTTTTAGTTATTAACTTTTCAAAGATAGTAAAAGACCCCATGTTTCCTCGAAAATCAACAGCTGAGTTGAAAAGCTAGGAAGAAGTTCAAATGATTGCATATCATAAAACTAATTCAAAGTTTTAAAGGTATTTACAAGGTACTTCATTGTGGGAGAGAATTTGCAAATGAATGTACATGTAACATTTTAATATAGCATTTATTCACATACCCAATTTAAGCTGTAAATCATCATTACTTGGTTTAAGTTTTCTGTGCAGCAAGTGAAAACTCTACTTAAGTTGGAAAAGCACTTATTTTTTACTTTAAAATTATTACCAACATTTTAGCTTTTACCCATTTTTCTTTCCTAAATAATATGATCTTTACTTTTAGTAGAAATTACCATGCACTTAATGCCAAGCGTTATGTAAGCAATCAGTGTCACAACGTAGTATTTGATGAACTATGTACTTTAGAATATAGAGAATGGATATTAAGATTCCTGATTTCTTTGTTTTCCTTTCTAGAGGTCAAGATTATCCAGGCGTTCATCATCTATGTACTGCTTTTCCTGGTTTTATATTGCCTCCTTATTTACGACTGGTTTCTAGAATTTATCATACTTTCGACAGAAGAGGTCACAATATCTTACTTACAGCAGAGGATGCGGACAATAAGGAGGAAGGACCAACGTGTTCCAAATATATTAATTGGAAAGAGCAAGCTGAAAAGAAAAGGTATGAACTTATTTTCTGAGTTACTGTCATTTAGTAAATGTTTTAAGTTAAAAGATTATATGTTGAGAAATAACTTTCATGGTGCTTCAGTATTAGTAGTTTCAAAGAGGGAGCAAAGAAAAAGATTTGAAAAAGTTGCCGTATTTGGTAGGTATGTTTTAAAATAATTAGAACAAGGGTATGAAAAGTCTTGTATCTTGCATAAAATGTATAATGTATTGTTTGTTTTTAAAAATAAATTGCATTTTGTAGACGTATTTTAAGTTATATGTACAATTTAAGTTAAAAATACATGAACTTTTATACTTCACTCTACTCATGAGAGGTCCCATTGAAATAGCAAGAAATACTGAGCAAATAGAGTAGGCTTTCTGTGAATGTAAAATTCTGCAATAGTAAAAGGTTTAAAGTGCACACCCACTAGCCCTTTATCACAGAGACAATCTTACCTCAATCCTGATTCTACAAGCACTTAGGAACAAGCATAACTTCAAGTAATTGAGTGCAGTTCTGTTGAGCTCAACACGTACAAAGTTAAGCACATACAGAACTGGGACCTAGATAAACTTGTAGTCGGGAGTATTCATTGCCTATGTAAAAGGTAGTCAGGTGATAACTGCAGGATCCTGCATCTTTAGTGAATGAGGAGCTGAAGTAGAACAAAATGCAAGATAGTTAATTTTTCTGAAGTTGATGCCGCATATAACAAGATCCGTCAAAAAACTTTGTTCTGTAAGAAGTAATGAGGAAATGTAAATGGGTTTTAGAATAAGCCTACTCAGTTTTATCATGTTATTATTTTACCAGTTTGTATATTTGATGGTAGTAAATTCCTAAATATTTTTTAACATGTTTTGCACTAAAATAATGTGCATAAGAATGAATATGAAGCATATTATTTTTTCATTGCTTATTACTTTGGTTACATTTTTGCTTTTTTGTGCCTTTCTAGTTTTTATAGTAACGTAAGAAAATTGAGAATTGGAGCCTTGATACCCTCAAGTTTTTCCTGATGGCTTTTCAGACTTTACAGTTTACTACTTTTAGTTTCTGTGTTTCACCAGCTCCAGAAATATAAAATTATTGGTCATAAAGTCTGTAGTGATCTAAAGAACAGTAGAGTGGTAAATAAGGATAAGGTTAGGTCAGTTTTACAGGGCAATTTGTGTAGCTTGTTAACTCAGGCTCACTTAAAAAACATGTGTTTTAGTGCAGCCAAATGCAAGGTCATAAGGATAAGAATAGGGATTTAGGGTCATCCTTTGTAGGAAGGGAGATTGTATCCTGAAAAGCAGTAACTCTGAAAGGAGCTTTACAGTCTTGAAAGATAAGCAACAGAAGATGGCTGTGTAATACTCTCTGAACTTTAAATTAAACATGTTTACCTTAAAATAAAGGAGGTGAGACATTAGAAATAATATAGGAAAAAAGTTTTGGAATTAGAAATATTGTACAGAGCTTTTCTGTTCCAGGTAAGTGCTCTAACAAGTGAGATAGTCATGTCACCACTTGTTCTGTTTCTGGGCTGCGTGACTTCTGACTTTTCTGCTCAACAGCACAACTTCCTGTACCCAGAATGGTCAAGTAATCTAATGGTGAGTGAGGTTTGAATCCTCAGATAAGGAATGAATTCTCATTTCCTGGCTCTGTGCTTCAATAATGAATTATCATAAAGAGGTGGAAGTCACCACTCTGCTTATTTTTTTTTTCCCTGTCTTAGAAAAAAAAATATCACTTCGCTGTTCCTTGAAAGAGTGGATGCATCCACCCTTAGAAGAGGGCTCCATGTTCTGAATTTGAAATGAAGGAAAGTTTTTGCCTGCAGCCTCTGAAACATCTTAAAGCTCCAGAGAGGGGCAGCAGATTTCCCATTGGTTAAATCTGGAATTATTTTTCCATATGAAGGTTTCTAGAAGTGTTGTGCACTTAATGCACTTAACAGAGTGTTCCAAGTATCATTCTAGGAGAGCAAGCAGAAGTGTCGATTCCTGTATGCCATCTTTTTCTTGAATCCCAGTTCTGTATTAAGACGTTTTAAAAGATCGTTACGTTGGTTTTATGCAAGAGATATAGAATTGATTTGAACATTTACCTGCATTGTAGTTTCTGATGCAAGAGGATTTGCTAAATGAAAACACAACAGACCTAGTAGCTGAGGTTTCAGTCTAGACAAATTGAGAGTAGCTATAAGATTTCAATGTATAGCAATGAGAGTAGCAGCTTCTGAAATTGTCCATTACCTACAGCCTTTAAATCAAAACTGGATTTCTTTCTGAAGTATATTCTGAGTTTCACCCAGCAAATTGTGAGCTTGATGCAGGAATACTGATGAAGTTTTATTATCTGTATTATTTAGAAGGTCAGGTTGGGTAACCATGATGTTTCTTTCTGACCTTAAGATATGAATTCATAAATTGCTTCAGGAAAGTTTTTAGTCATTGAATTCTTTTGATGTAGTTAAGATTACCCTAACCATCAAGGATGGCATTATTTCAGGGTACAGGATTAGACCCTGATGTTTTCCTGTGGTTTTTATGACCTTCTGCTTCTGTCAAGAATTTGAGTAGCATATGAATACCATTCATGGCCATAATTGGAGTGCTTGCTTTTGATTCAGCAGCATTTTCTGGCTGTTGGACCTATACAGACAGAATATAAGGACTCAGTGAGAAAAAGAACACTGATCAGCACTGTAACCAGGGGTTTCAGCATACCAGTAGCCCAGCCATTAACTATTTTGTAGGTCATGGTAGAAGAGGATTTAAAGAAATTCTGAGAAAATAAATTGATGGCTGTAGTGAGCTTTTCTCAGGTATGGGAGGCAACATGAGAGTAGACAAGAAGATATTAAAAAAGGAAAAAAACCCCAGCCCTAGGAAGTCAGTGATGTCATTAGAAGTCACAAAAATAAAAGTTGTTATCACTTTACTGATCAAGACATGACTAAAAGTGAAAGGCAGTGAAGACTTTGAAAGCTGAGGAGCATTTTATATTTGAACGAGCTTCTCTTTTCCTATTATTAATACTTCAAAGAATGGCATAACATTCAAAGCAAGCAACTATGATCTTTGCAGTAGCACTTTGAATGAATGTGAACAGGACAAGGTGATGCTTGTCCAGACTAAAGAAGCAGATGCTGCAGCAAGTGAGATATGAAATTAGACACCAGACTAGCTTTGTAGAGAGACTAGAAAAATACTTTAATTTTAGAACGTTGTGAATGATACCTGTGCTCTGAGTCTACGTGAATGATGGGATGCTAGCTGTACTCATGGAGAAAAAACGTAGTGAGGAGGTCGTGAAGGTTGAGAAGGGAAAGGCACATAAGATCCTTGTCTTTCAGCCTCGCTGAGCTAGCACTGGCAGCTTGACATCGCTAAGAAGGAACATCATCTGATATTTTTGTTGTTGCAGAACAAAGTGATGAATCACACTCTGATTCATTACTATGGAGAAGGAACCTGTACATGGTCTTTGACTAGAACATTACTAGAAATAGAGGAGGAAGAGAACAGAACCCTTTGAAATACCCAGGAAGCTGAAGGAGTTAGATGGGAGTAGAACTAGGAGAGATGAATTGTAGAAGCTGTGGGAGGATAGGATTTGAAAGAGTATGCTTTGGTTTTCAAGAAGTAGCCAACAGGTTGAGGAAATCGACAGTGAGTCTGAGCTTTATGAATGAGTTGAAATTTTTGGGAAGGAGTTTTTACATTGAGAGCTATCTTTCCCAGAGATGAAGAGAATTAAAGTTTACAAAGAAGCCCATACCAAAATTCCTTGCCAAATTAGTTTAATCCTTGAAATCTAAATTCTTTGGAGCACTGCCATCTAGTGGCGTCATTTACCAGCGTCTTCTGGTTTTCATTTTTAAAACTGGTTGCCTTATGTGAGCCTTGAAGATCAAAGGTATCATTTACCTGACACTAATTTAAGTCCATTAAAGCTGTTCATATTTCATCACTGGCCAATTCCCTGCATTTAGCAAATTTTACAAATGCGAGTGATCTATGTGGGAGTAAGAGTGCTTTCTGTGTGGTGGATAGGAAAATTGACCTTGTCAACTGTTGAAATAGCAGTAGATCTATATATACTTTTTTTTTTTCCCCACTAGTTCTGAGTTCTTCTGTGAAAGAATCGTGTTTGACTGTAACAAAGTTCAAAGTAGCCTACAGTGGTAAGAGTTTAAGGTAGAACAGATTAATAAAGCAACAGTTTTCCTTAAAGTCATGTCTTCGCTATGGAAAATATCCACAGGCTTAGAAGTTTATATAACTTTTCATTCACATCTGCAAAAATGGTCATGTGGAGCAGGGTGTATTGATTTATCAAGATGTAAACTTCCCAAGGTCAGTTACAACTCTCTTCTGGGACTGACTGTGTAAGTTCATTGCATCAGATAGCAAAGGTGCCTTGCTTTGCTCTCCTGTTTAATTTTGGCACACTTTGCGGGCATCTGTTATCTGAGAGTTAAAAAAAGCTACTTTTTTAGCCATGAAGACAAGTATTGAGCTAAATATCTTTTTATGAAAGTTACATATAGATAGTCAAACTTGTTCCTGGCAGATATCCTACAAACATCTTAATGGGATTTGTAGCTTCATGTTATGCTTGTTAAGGTTCCTTCATGCAGGAGTGCCTGCATCTCCCTGAGACATTCTGATTTCACATTTTTTTACCAGCAAATGGAAACAGAATATTATTAGATCAGTATTATTATTACTTGAGCTTTCCTCCGTGTTGTTTTTCTCTTCCAGAAATGAAAAGTCTGAATGTTGTTTTGCATTAACTCATAGTTGATTACTTAGCATAAACTCCTTTAATTGAAAACTATTTATGACAGAAGTGCCCCAAAGGAGGAATAGCTCTTTTTACGTTGTTCACTTAAAACAATTTTAACTGCCAGATGCTAAGGAATAATTTGATTGTTTGATACCTTTCTGTATCTTGTACAACTTCACTTGACATTCCTTTTCTGCAGACACTCACCTTGAAGAGTCAGAACCACCAAATACTTAGATGTAAAGAAAAACTAAGAAGACCAAACACTTGTAGAAAGTTAGGTTTTCAGTTCTTGTTTTTCTTCATCTTTTGTCAAAGCTTCCACTTGAAGAAAGGAACATTCCAGAAAGAGTTCAAGAACTACTCCCAGCTCTATAATCTTTCTCTCTGTGTAAGAAGTACAGCTTCTGGGCTAGTGCTACATTTTAAGGATTCCTTTTTAACACCCAAATGTACTTTAGAAGGCATTTGTTTGCTGAATCAAATGTCTGGTTCCCAGTTTTGTTAAGACGCTCCATTTACATGATATTCTGACAATTTAAATAGGTCTTAAAATGGAAATTGCATTTAGCATAAATGAGTATCCACTAAGTATCTGAGTATCCACTGAGTATCCAAAAAAGTATCTACTGTAGCAGATACACATCTGACAGTGAAATTGCAAGTAACAGAACTTACATACTTTAGTTCCAGGAATGCACAAAGAAACTTCATTATGAGTGTTTGCAGAAAAACCGCCCTACACCTGACTAAGACCAGTAGATGTCAGTGTTGGCATATACCAATGTGACAGTGTGTTGAGAAAAGTCAGATGTTGCATGTAATGTGCATTTAAATTTACATACGTATATGGATACTTGAATATATGAAACTGAGAATTTTTTCTTGTTCTTTTGTATATATATTATATATTTCACCATTTATTGCATTCTGTGCTTGTAATTTCTAGTACAGTAAGAACTAGATGAGTGAGAACTTGAGTAATTGTACTATAAAACAAACTACAAGAAGAATAACAAAAAAGATAAATGTAATTTCTAGTCTCTGTTAAATAGCAATATTCATTATAATTTTATATATAAATCCTGTAAAATATCTGTTCAAGTGATACACGGTAACAGTTTATGCTACTAAGATCTAAAATACTTTTACAAGCCTGACAGTAGTAATACATTCTTCAAATCTGAATCTCCGTTTAGAGGTGCCAGGAACAAAGGTAGAACAGTTATTACAGGATTTTTTTAATATATATCTATCTATATCTATCTATATATATCTGCACATGCATATGTAAACATACTAATGAGTTACTGTGTCGTGTAAAAGTGTTCACTGTTTTTGGAAATTGAAACTGTAGATAGGTAGGAAATTGGGAAGTATAATTACTTCAAACAACAACTTTGTAAAATGAAATGTTCCTTTTGTGAGTTGTTTGCCATTGGTGGATTTATTTTTAAAAACAGCAAACAAAAAATAATCAGAAACCAATCCTCAAGTAATCACAAAGGTGCTGTTCAAAACCAGCCAGACATTCCTGCTGAAATCAGTTCTCTTTGGCACTTAAGTGTATCTGACTGTAAGCACAGCACTTGAGTGGTGTATGTGCCATGCCTGAAGTTATGCACATAATGTGTTTCATACTAATTTAGAGCTTAGTGTTATATTTTTCTTATGACTTCTCTAATATACACCATACACCTGATCATGAAAGACGTCGTAAAATTATTTGGTGTGTGACTACAAAAATTACAAGTTTGATGCTAGATTTCATTGTAGATTAAGTAATTTCAATCTTTAGGAAAAAAATTTTATTCATTATTCATTTCTAATTTGATTTAAATTTTACCTATTTTTCTTTGTCTTTAATAGCCAAGCTTATTTTGTGTTGTTAATACCTGACATAATCAGAGTAATTTATTAATTTTCTATGTTGCTGTAGAATTTGTTATGAAGGAGTTCCTATTTCAGAGCAATTCCAGAATAATCGGACAGATGGGATTCAGTTTCTTCCTCCTCATACATCAAAAAGTCTAACTGAATGCCAAAAAGTAACTGAATATTGTCTTAAAAAGCCACAATTGCAACTGTTAGGAGAGAAAGTAAGAAATCATTTTATTAAATGTGTGCTATATGTGTGTAATCATGCAAATGAAGACAGAAAATTGAGGGGGGGGAAGTGTATTTTTCTTTTTTCCAGTTGTGTCATGCAACAAAAGAACAGAACACCTTGGAAATAAAGTTCTGCTGATTTTTCAACATTTTACAATATGCAATATAAAAATGCATGTGGAGTTTTTCATCAATGGGGAATGTTGTTCTGAAAGTCATGTCTCAGTTCTTAATTCCTTTGCTGAAGTAATAAAATATGCTAATGTGCTAATTAACAACAAAAAAGCACCAACACTAAAAGAGCAAACTAGGTAGTTCATTCAGGCTGTGGAGCCCTATACCTCTCGTTATATTTGGTAGGGTTGTTTTTGACAAAATAATGTTTAGCAAAAAATGGCATTTTATCACCTAATAGTTCAGATTCAGTACAGATGTTTATAAACTGGGTTTATGTTAGCTGATAACTGAATTGTATTGGTTTTGAAGGTTTCCATTTATCCAGAAGCTTTAAAAAAGTTTTGGACTCTGGCTCATCCAAAATTCTCCGCTCCAATTTCTTCATTGAAGGAAATTTTATTTCCTACATATGAGGTAAATATATTAAATACTTTTTAGTGTTCCCATCTTTTGCAGAAATACGTGTCTTTTTCTAACATTATAGATGTTAACTCTAATAGTTGTATAATAGGCTGCTAATTAAAACTTGTTTATATTATAAGCACTGTATATAAGTAATTGTACAATTTATAATAATAGGTATTGAATAGTATTATTTAATTTCATTTTCTACAATAATAAAATTTCTGGTAGTAATTATTCTTAATTGCCAATTGCTATTATGTTGTCTTGCTTAAAGTCTTTACATTTATGTTGAAAGCTGCTTTTGCATTGATTTTCTTCTGCTATACTATGCTGGCAGTGATTTCTATAAAAACATAACAAAATATTTCTTATGTGTAATGAAGTCGATTTTAGAAAATGTCAATGTTTTTGAGTTTTGAAATGTTTTGAATGTAAAATCTCCACTGCCATTACATTATTGTGAGAGATGAGCCATTCATGTAAAAGGGCAGGCCTATTGTATGCACCTTCATATGGCAAAGGTTACAAAGAAAGTAGAATTTCATGTCTGGTTCACTCTCCTGTGCAAGAAATAAGGCACACTTATGCATGGATTAATTGACAGCAAGAATAAACCTGACATAGTTCCCCATCTCTTAGCCTTACTATGAACAAATTGGGAGCTGTGTTCTTGTTACTATAAAGACTACTGTGACCTGACATAAATTATGAAAGCTAAAAACTTTAGAGAATCGGGTAGCAATAATCAGTTTCCTCAGGTTTTTGCCCCTTTTTGCACCATGTAGTTTTTGATGACTTTAAAGAACATGCTCCATCAGAAACCTAGCATAAATGGCTTCTGTGATGTTGGTCTTCATTGTCATAAATCTTTAGCTCAAATATGTCGGATGCTTTATTTATTTATCTTTTACTATGTTTTCTATGGCTGACTGAAATAATAGTATTGCACATATTAAAATGTGCAAATATATTAATATTTCAGAGCAGTACTACTGAGGATATTGTATCTGAGGACTTTTTCACTGTTTATGAAGAAGAAGAAGAAGAGTTAGAAGCTGAGCAAGACGTTCACAATTTCTATGATTGTAGACTGGTGTGTATTGCAGTACACATTTTTTAATATAACATTAAGAATAAAGCTTAGCAAAACTACTCACAGTTTGAAGATCTAGTCGTAAGACAAAATATTTCTGCAAGTTGACTTCTAGAAACCATTTTATGTTAGGTATTGTTCATTTTTTAATAGTTAGAAAATGCTAACTCTGACTTTTTGAAACATGAAATTGCATATTTTAAAGATGCTTCTTATTTTGTGCTATTACAGCACTAGGTGATGATTTAGGGGAGAGTCTGTGATATAAATAACAGGTTTTGAGTAATATGACGTATCTCAGTGGAGCAGTGTTCTAGATGTTCTACTATGCCCAGGCATTTAAAAAACTGGAAGAGTCAAGAAGCAGAATAGGAGGAAAAAGCTGTTTCAAAGTGTGTGCATTTTTTAGTCTAGAATTTTTCTGAATGTAATATTAAAGGGCAGGCAAATAATTCTGTGCAGATGATTTGCAAGTGCAAGATTGAAGTGTGGCTCTAAGCTGCACTGTGGGTCTTTCCATTTACAGAATCCTGACTAACTCAAATACCATTGATCTAGTTTGTGGAGGCAATGTAGGAAATAAGAGCTGTAGGCTCCACAGAGAACCTGATGTGCCTCATGATGGTGTTCAGTGATATGTGTTTACATAGGCTTAACTATTCCAAGTGAATAGCTTTGAGAAGTGGAAGTGGGTAAAAGCTTACCGAAGTCCCATGGGAAGTAAGCTGAAAATTTTTCTTTAGCAGAGAATCTGAGGTACAACTGAGTGTTCCGGTAGCTAAACCACAGCTGAAACCTTGGAACTGGCCAGTGCTGTTGCTGGGACCTCAGCTGGAACTGAGGAAAACTAATGCATGAGTGGATGTATTCACAGCTGGAAATGGGCAAACGGAGGCTAGCATATTATTACTACAGCTGAGCTCCCACGTATGATTTAGTGTTTGGAGGCACTGTTTTATATTAAAATTTAGGGCTCTCATCTGCAAGTTTGGACTATTAGAGCAGTTAATATCAGCCGGGTAGTGTGTTTCCTATTTGAAGGTGAAACATACTGGTCAAGACGTGCTTGCTTTTGTCCTTGAAAGAAGCTTTTTCAATAGTGACTATGGCTATCTGAGAATATGTCATTCAAGGATATGTGACTTGTAGATGACATGGAAATGGAACAAAAAGATAAATTTGACTATGATAAAGGAACACTTGCTGGTTTGAACATTTCTTGCAGGAGCTGGCTAGAAGTAGTGAGGAGAATCTTATTTGGTATGTCAAAAAGGAAGAATTCTGTGATCAGCTTTGCATATCTCCAACATCCTCTGGCAGCAGCAAATGAAAATAGTTATTTTGTGCTTGGCTAAAAAGTATTTGGAATTTTGTATCGTGTTTGACTTCAGGCACAGAGAAGTCATGGCTGTATATGTAACTAAAAACTGGTTTGGAATTGTCCAGCTAGAGTGCTAGTATTCCTTTGCCTACAGGTTGAATGGGCCAATAGATATAATAATTGGTAGTAATAAAGTCTGAAGTTTCTAAAATATTATATTTTATTCCATATTTACTTGTTGACTTATTGGGAACATGTCTTAGTGAAAAAGAAAACTGTTACTATGGTACAAGTAGGTCTATTAACAAAACCAGATGAAGCACATACAGATGCTCAGAAAGAACTACTATTCTTATTGGAATTTATGATCGTGGTGATGTTATGTGACCGTTTTTCTGTCTGAGATTCCCAAGATAAGAATGTATGTGTAATTAGTGTCATTTAATGTGGAGTGAATATGACACTTTTAAAAAGTGTCCAGCTTAAAACATGTTCATTGGAAAGATGTCTCCATACACACAGTAAATTCACTAGATGGTCAACAGTGTGGCATAGTCAGAGCGTGTTCTGAGATTGGAGCATCTACAGCAAATTATATATAGAGTGTGTCCACTGGCTGTGCTTGCTCTTTAGCATTAATCTACATGAGTAAGTTGAATGTGTCTCCGATTTTTTGACATCTGGCAGAGTAATGGGCTTAAGACATCCAGAAATACAGACAAATGCAATTCTTACTTCACTTTCACTCTGGCAAAGGTGTTGTTTTTTTTTGTTGTGTGGTTTTTTTTTTTTGGTGGGTTGTTTGTTTGTTTGTGGGGTTTTTTTTTGTTTTGTTTTGTTTGTTTGTGTTTTTTTTGTGTGGGGAAGCACAGATTTCTTTAGACAATTAGCTTTAATTTTGGCAGTCTCTCCTTTTAAAAGCAGAATGTGTTGGAAAGCTCTATTAATATTAGGCTCAGAGTAATTCAGACTTATTTTGCTTTTTATTTCATGTATAGACAAAAAGTTTACTGAGAAGATGCCAATCCTTGCCTGATTTTTCTAACAATGAGAGCTCAGAGGTATGATTTTATATTTTCTTGTATTTGTTCCTGAACTGTGATTTTATGGAAGAAGTTCTTCCACTGAACTGATTTGAGCTTAATATTTTTGTATTAGGTGCAAAAGCGAGAGTCTCAAAGGTCTTTTTCCAGTGGATTAGTTGCATTAAATAGGAGAACATAGCTCTACAGTGAGAAACCCCTGTTAACTTTACAGGCATTTGGGCAGAGACAAGTGTGAGTGCTCTGTGCTGCAGCTAACCTGAAATGAGTGGAACAACATATCTGAGTAAAGATTTGTGGTATCAGGTCCTTGGATTTCAGAAATATCAGGGCAGAATGTGTCAAGGTTCCAATCTGTAAAGTGCTATGTACTTTTATGGCTATTGAAGTTATGTTAGCCATTTCACAAAATATATAAAACAGCAATAAACCACACAAACTTTACACTTGTGCAAAGATGACCTTGATACCATTATACAAGTAATATTTTATTTTCAATTTTCGTTTTGAGTAAGAATTTGAGGAGTATGTATTTATTTAAAGCTTCTATATAGTCTATAAAGACCTGCTTAAAATGTTGTGACCATGTTATTTTAAAGACAGACATGAAGCATGGCTGCAGTTTGTACTTGATAAATAAAATAATTTAAATACCAGATTTGCAATTTGAACTAGGTATTGATGCTTGATTTTTAAAATACTATTTTCACATTAAAAAAGAAGTAGTCTTGTTGAATTCAGTTAGGAATCCTTTAGCAAAACTATGCATAGTGCATTGAAGTAATTTATCAAGTAACAATTCAATATTTATGCAATTTGCAGTCAAACTGTTTGATTTGGTCTTAAATGACAGATGATGATAAATACATGTGGTGATAAATGATAGCTTTACACTGAGTTTCAGCTTTCTAATAAATCAGTTTGAAGCTTAGATTAAAAAAAAAATCATTTTCCTGAAGAAATGTGACACACTTGTGACATTAAGATTTTTTTTCTTTTCAAAACTTCACAGGGTATAATGCATTACCACAAATAAAGAATAAAAGATACTTATTGCTTAAATGGAGTGCTTTAACTTATTATTAAAATAAAGTAGAGGCTGATGCGGTGTCTTTCTAATAAATATATAAATTAAATAATTCTTAGTAAACGCCTGTAAGCAAGCATTTAAAAAGTGCTTTGAACTAAGGAAATGTGATATATAAATCTTATTTCAGATGAACATTAGATCAATTAAGTTTCCTTTTTTTTTAACAGACAGGTTTGATTAAAAGATCAGTCTCAGCTCTGGAGATGACTGCTTTCAAAGATGAAATTATGTTAAATATATCAGCTAATTTCAAAACCAGCATGAAGGAGTTGGAGGTTATGAAGCAATGGATGGCTGAGCTAGAGGTTGAGAGAGAGATCGGGAAAAGCTCCCCTACCAAGCATCTATTTAATGAAATCTGTGATGATCCTCAGTCAATGCAGACAGACATACCAGTAGAAAAAACGGCTACATTGAGTGGACAAGAGGATAGTGAGAATGACATTGTTCTTGTCGAGCAACCTCAAAAGGCTGGGATTAAATGTACTGTTTCCCCAAGAAGAAAGAAAACAAAGAAATCAAAGAAATCAAAGAAAATAATAAGCCCTAGAAAATTAGAAGCTGTGATTAAGAAATTAAGTCAGCCTCCAAAGATTCTTAAAAGGTTTTCTTTAAATAATGTGTATTGCTTTTTAAATAATGTATTTTAGTTTGTAGCTCTATTGTCTAAGTACAGGTTTTATCTTCTTAAATATTAAGTATTTCTCTGAAATTAAGTAATGGTAGTTTAGTTATTTAGGAATAATATATTTTTTTAATGCAAAGAAAAAAATAAATACTGCTCAGGTCTCTTTAGGACATTTAATATATACTGCACTTTAAATGGGAAATGGTGTTGCTTCATGCAACAACAGAACAAGTTTTATCTAAGTATAGATTCATGATTGAAATGGTTAAACTTCTGTCTTCTGAAAGACAAGGAGAAAATTTGAAGTTCTTAGGAAACTGAAATACTGGGCTGGACTAACCTCCTTTCTACCACGAACTTCATAGATTACATCAAACAAGTAGTTAGCTTTTTACCTTTTGTTTTCATGTATCACTCTAAGTATTTTTCTAGTGAATGGTTAAACTTTACATACTTCAGATATTGGGTACCTTAGAAAATATTTAAGTATTAAAAAAACCCAAAATAAATTCTTGTTTTTGCTAGTTTTTGGATATTAATATTTCTTAACTACTTATGCTTGAAGTATGACCTAGAAAAAAGGTCTATTTTTGTCTGCAGTGATATGTTATGTGTCCACATCATACTTACACTGATGCTCAGGCCTGGTCCTTCAAGCCAGTTTTCCGTTCAGCTTCTCCTTTTTTCCTGTTTTCGGACACCTTTCAGTAGGTTTATTCTTAAGAAAATCAACGGTACTTAGATGGTATGATATGCTGGTATAATGAGCTGTGACTAAGGGCCTTTTTCTGAAGTCTTGTTTTAGGGGTACTGTATGTTCTTTGCTGTCTGAGGCTTTCATATTAGTTTTGCTAAACCAAGGGGATTTCATCTTTGTACTGTTTTGCGTGTCATTCATGCATGGGCCTACTACATTTCTTACTTAACTTCCTTTTTTTTCTTCCGTCTAAGTTTTTTATGTATAAAATATCATAAATATTAGGTACATAGTGTTATAAATACATGTATATATAATTTTTTTCCTCTGTATTCCCTTCTGGTATTCACTTCTGTGTTAGCAAGGGTAGTGTTGTTTGTGATAAAGATCAAGTGTTTCTATTAAAGACTTCAGTTTCTTTCACTTAGACATCTCAAAGCAGATGTTGATATTGAGCATTTGTGAAGGTTCCCATCTTGGAAGTTATGAGTTTTCCCAGATGATCATTTTGGAAATGTCCTTGTACATTCAAGTGCTTTTTTTCACCTCCCAGTGGTGCTTTTTTCTGCTTATATTTTCATGGTCTCTTCCTAATATTATTGGGATCTATCATTGATATATTAATTCATCTAGGATTTATCATCATTTTACCAGACTGGTAATTGTCCAGTCTGAAATATTGTCCCTTCTTAGATTTAGCATTGTCCTTGTAAACATAGGGTAGAAGCTTTGGAGGAAATAAGCGTGCAACTGTGAATAGGTGCTGGACATTCTGGGGACAGAAATAATTTCAGAAAATTCTGCTTACCTGTGGCTTCAATAATGGGTTTTGATAAACGTCTGGTGTTAAAAAAATTATCATTTTATTTTTTTTTTACAATAGGCTTTAAATAGTTGTTGACTGGCAGATTGCAATTTGGTATCATTAATATATGTGGGAATCTTTTGTTAATTTTAGTATGTTTTTCCTCAGGTCTGTGTCTCTGGGAAGGCTTCCTATTCATGATCAGTTCAGTATCAAGGTGTCTTCAGCAATCAAACAATATCAGAGCCCCAGTGTCCCTTGTTTGTTAGATTTTGAAGAGTTTGCAAAAGTGAGGGGTGGAATTCCAAAAGAAACTTGTGTTCACATGTGGGTCTGTGGAATATGGAACCGCTGGCTTCACGAAACTTTCCCTTCTCGTGAGACTGCAGAATTACTAAAACGAACTCAGTCAGTGGACTCTCAAGAATCAAATCTAAGAATAAAACTAATTGACTCAATACAGCCTGTTCTTCTTGAAGGTGCAACAGTTAGTGTTGAAGATTTAGAAAAAGAAATAAGAAGATTGACTGAGCTAATAGAAAAGGAAGAGAATCCTTCAGCTTTTCATTACTGCAGGCGCGGAGCAATACAAAGAAAGTTAGGGAAGTTAAAGTCAGCTATGGATGACTTGGAAAAAGTAAGTTTGATTCCAAGTTTTACTTCAATCAAGCACCCTTTTTTATTTATTTTTTTTTTAAACTGAGTATCTGAGTTCTTGAACAGGTGAAGAACTATAAGCAACAGATTTGATAACTAGCTGAATGCTGCCACCTTTTACCTTTGTATGGTAGCATGATCCAAGTTTAGTCTTGCAAGAATGAAAATGTGGGCTCTTAATAAACTGTGTTTATTTACCCCAGTGTTTTCCAAACACCATTATGTTTCTTTGGAGACCCTTGCTCAGGATACAACGCTCCAAAATAGAGCTGGAGATAGGATAGAAAAAAGGACAAAAATCTTTTGCTTCAAGTTTTGCTGCTGGCAAAGCCAGCAAATATATTTTTAATTTCTGCAAAAACATAGTGAGCAAATAAATTGAAAAATAATGCATTTTCTGTTTATAATTACACTATCATTTGACACTGATATTTTGTACAATAATACTATTTTTTTCTATGTATGTTTATTTTTTCAACACTTTTGAGTTCCCTTTATAGTGCTACAAACCTGCCGTTACTTATGCCCAAGACCCTGCACAACTAGAAAGAAACAACCAAACCAGAATAAAAACATTGCTGAAAAAACAGAAATGAAAACAGTATTTTTAAAGTCTATAATTTAAATGTGGAAACTGTGAAAGCTTTCAAAGGCATTCTTTAAGCAATGGTATGGTTCTATATGTTTGTGAGACCTGGGTGGAGAAGTCGTATGTTGTACTTTGGGTATGGTATTTCCATTGTCATTTAACATCTATGTTACACACGGCTAATCACAACCAGGTTGGGACCCCAGAGTATTCATCCTGTACATAACGTTATACAGCAGAAGATGTCCTTCTTTCTTTAATCAAGATCTTGGCTCTTAACAGAGCGTTTGGTGTTTGGAGAAGCAATGCTCAGCAACTGGTTTGGGTTCATGATCCTTGTACTGGAGTGCTTGATAATGCAAGACTGAACCAGATCTTGTGCGTTGATATTGCTCTGTGGGGGTAGAACACTGTCAATCTGCCAGTGTTTGTGAAAACAGTCTTAAAAACAGGTGCCTTTAAATAAGGTAAATAGCATTTCTTTTGCTAAAACGCAGAGCTCAGTCAGTTGGAATATTTGGAAATGCACAGAGGAATGAAACAATGAAGTACAAACCAGCTTGGCTTCATGTTAGTTTCTGCATTCCTTTCAGCTTACAGTCTCAAGCCACAATAAATTTTAAGGCTAACAGGATGTCCTGCAGGGAGATCTGCCCTTCAGATTTTACTTTATTTTCAGAGTTTGTCTTTCCCAAAATGCATATTGCCTTAGGGTGAAATTTCCTTTTATAACACAATTTCTGTTAATGCTTCTCTTGGGGATAATTCTCTCTCTCTATATATTTATTTTTAATGGGACATATGTAGGCATTTTGTGCACCTCCAGTCTGTACATATGACCTTCCAAATGCCATAAATTACCTGACCAGAAAATTGACCATATTTGTAGAAACTCAATTATTACCTTGTATCATTTTTATTCACCTGAAACTTTAGAAACAGACTGTCAAGGTTCTGAAAGACTAAATCTTCCATACCCTGGCCATATGGTTCATTGACCAGTGGGCCAATATCAACTGTCAAAATTGCTTTACATTGCTATTGCATGTTTCAGTGAAAATATTATTGAGTTTTTAAGATATACGAACACAGTCCCTATGTAGTTTATGCATCTAAGAAGTAGTTTACAGACCAAAATTTGAGAATTACTGTTGTAGAAGAACAGTTCCAGATTTGTATCAGTCTCTGTTTCCATGTGGCTGCTAAGTGGGTGTGATATGCGTAGTGAATATATGTGAAATATCTTGTTTGATTGTTAGTATCTGTTAAATGATTCTTAGTAGGGAACGTGAAGTGCTTTCTATAGGAGTCGTGTAACAGCATGGTTTGAAAAGCTGATTCCTTTTTCACAGAGACAGGTTAATTATTTATTACTTTTAAATAGAAGAACAATGAACAAGATTGTTTCTAAGCATCTCTTCCTTGGGATTCTCCTAGAACTAATTCTGATTTCTAGAAAAAGTTCACATAGGTATTTTAAAGAAATCATCAAACATGGTAATATCCTAACTGGTTAATATTTTGTGCCGAATATTCTGATTACTTGGATTCTAATTCTTCATATGTGTAAGTACATGATACTTTTCAATTTTTTCAGATTTTTAGGTTAAATAAAAGTTGTCAGTCTGGGAATTTTCTGAAAACACTAATCATTTCAGTGCAAAAAAATTCTCATTTCCTATATACTATTGTTAGCACATTTGAGAAGTTCCTTCTGCAATATAAATAAGTTATTTGCTTATTTTGTTTATAGGCTATAAGCTTAGAACCACTACTACTTGATGCTTATTGGCATAGACATTTGATTTACCTGTTTCAAGACAGGATTTCTGCCGCTTTAAATGACCTGAATTTTATAACCAAATGGAGCAAAAAAAAAGCAGGTAAGTATCTACTGAAATGTAACTTAACAATTAATTTTTCCTACTTTCTTTTCTCTAGTTGCCTTTGGCCCTAGTTCTGCAAATGTTTTTGTATCTATTTAATGTTACATTGGTTATTTTATCTATATTATTAAAAGATTGAAACATTTATTCATGGAAAGGGTTGTGAAGCAGTGGAACAGGCTGCCCAGGGAAGTGGTGAAGTCACCATCCCTGGAGGTGTTTAAAAGATGTGTAGATGAGGCTCTCAGAGACATGGTTTAGTGCTAGATTTAGGTTATGGTTAGACTCGATGATCTTAAGGGTCTCTTCCAACCAAAATGATTCTATGATTCAAAGTCTTGGGACAGAATTTGGGTTTCTAATGCAAAATCAAGCACATAATTGTAGTGTGTTTTTAAAAAGTGAAAAAAAAAAAAGAAG
>VWYH01007872.1:166549-218157 GCA_013399365.1 Pampusana beccarii
TTTGGGTTTCTAAAGCAAAATAAAGAAAATAATTGTAGTAAGTTTTTAAAAAGAGAAAAAAAAAAAAGAAGGGGGAAAAATGAAAAAGGAGCACTGGTGGGAATTGTATCCATTAATTTCATGGGAAAAGCTGATAACAATCCTGTAATGGGGATAGTGTACTATTGTGCATTCACTCAGCCCTGTTCTACCACACACTTAAAACTGGGAAGGAACTTGAAAAGGAAAGATATGACCTGGTTGACAGACTGGGAGCTGAAGGTCAGGGAAGGTGATTCCCCACTACCTGGTTGCGATGCTGCACCTCCAATACTGTGTCCGCTTTTGGAACCTCTGGTATGAGAGAGACAAGCTGGAGACAGTCCATTGGAAAGTCATTAAGATGTACAGGGGTCTGGAGCGTAAGTTGTTTAAGAAAGGGCTGGGGGAGATGAGTTGCTTGGCCTGGAGAAGGTAAGGCCTTTCCCTCCTTAAGAGAGAAATCTGTCTAGAGCTACAGAATGGGTGGTAACACAAGGGACAGAATCAGACTCTCCTGAGAGATGCACAACAGGGGACAGGGATCACAAGTTGCAACAGAGGAAATTTCAATTAGATGTGGACTTGGAAGACACCTCCACTCTCCTTCCTCTACCACTATTTTTTTTGTTGCTGAGCATGATGTGATATGGTATAGAGTATCCATTTGGGGTACTTAAGTGAGCTGTCCCAGCTGTGTGTGCTCCCAACTTTTTGCCCACCCCCAGCTTACTTACTGGTGAGGGGTAAAGTGGGGGAAAAAAAAATAAAGCCTTGATACTGTGCAAGCATTGTTGAGCAAAAGCTAAGAGATTGTTGTGTAGTCAACACTCTTTTAGCCACAAATCTGAAACATGACACCATATAGCCTGTTATAAAGAAAGTTAATTCTGTCCTGATCAGACACTATACAGTGGGATAAGTATCGTGTGGGCCCGTTTAAACTAAATATCTTCTTTATATTTGTGATCAACAGGTCTACACTGAATGGCTTGATGGGCCATGTTAAGGAAGTTTTCTATTCCCTAGCAGGCCATTTGTACCAAGTTGAAGACGGCACAGAGATACATAGTACCCAGCAAGAGCTATTGCTTTACAGCTGCATGGGCTCCATGGTTTGAGCACACAGCTACAGCTCTAAACTTTTGAATTCTATTGCTTAAATTTGAACAGGACTTCCCAACCTTTTGTATAACCTACTGTTTTATTTCTACTGCTTGTGTTCATTACTGTGTAGCAAGGAGACGACTTATTCTTTTGGGCTGTTAAATAATACCTTTTATTTTTTGGGTGGTTGTTTCAGATACATACCTGTCAATGGCTGAAATTTACAGGAAACAGGGTAATAATGCCTTGGCAATCAGCAGTTATAACTCTGCAATACAGTGCAGCCCTACAGATGATGACATTTATTTTAGACGAGCTGAGTTGTATTTTGAGGAAAATCAATTGTTATTGGCCATGGATGATTATGCCAAAGTAAGTTCACTTTTTGGTATTGTTACAGTAATGCAGTAACTTCATGTAACTTTTATTAAAGTGAACTGTGTAGTAACTTTATTAAAAGGAAACTGTATTTGAATATGACTGATCAATAGCTTGGAGAACAGATATCCTTTCGAATGAATTATGTTTTAAAAAAATCTCTGCCGTGGAAATATGTGATTTCTGTTATTCCTGCCAGCTAATTGAATAAATTACTGAATGTCTACAATTTATCATCTGCTAATAAGCTTGCATTGCTATTTTTTAATTTGACTTTCCAGTTAATGGAAATTGCAATAGACATTAAAGAACAAGGGAATAAAAAGGGAATCTGAGAATAAAATAATATGTTATTTTTATGCTTGGTTAAGACTTTTAATCATTAGAAATAATAACAATTAGGAATAACACCATTTACTGCTTTATGTTTTTCATTGTAGTGTTTTCAGTATAACCCAAAAAGAACAGATGCGCTTATGAAACACGGAATACATTTCTTTGACTGTTCAGTTTTTATGAAAGCAATTCAGGATTTTACAGCTGTCATCAAGGAAGACCCCACCAATGCTCAGGCAAGGTAGAATATATAGTTTGACGAAAGTATTTGAATTTTAAGAGGATTCTTAAAATAATATTAATATGTAAAGGACTGAATATGCATAAAACAATAATAAAGCAGCTGCATTTCCAAATAGGTGTCTAATAGAAATAGAATAAAACTTCTAGGCCTTGATATCCATTGAGGAATCTTTGTATTGCTTTAATGACTTTGGATTAGTCTCTAGACATTAATATAGCTAAGCACAGAAGTGTATTCTCCAGTCCCCCTGGAGTAATGCAAATATAGAGCCAGTTAGACTTAAGCACATGCGTATGTCCTTTGCTCTAAAGAGCTGGATTTAAATACATGCTCAAAGTGATATTGCTCTGTGGGAGTGGAACATGCATAGTTCTGTGCCTAATTTCTATTGATTGCCTTGGCAATTCTAGTTTTAACATTATGCTGAGTTAATGTTTTCTGTGAGAAATTTAAATGATGAGTGAGAAGCATCTTTATTTTTTGAATTGTAGTGATGATTTTGAGGTTTGACTTACAAAGACTCACAAAAATTTATATTATTTCCCTATTAGAAAATGTGACTTCTTTTTAATATAATTCATGCAATGTTTTACATTCTTTTTATATTCTATTCTGTATTCATGAAAATAGATGTAAAATAAAAATAAAAGCAGATATTCAATACCAGATTATGGTACCTGAATTTAAGTGTCAGCTTGTTGTATCCATGGGATGTAGATGTTTGAGCAGCTATTATCAGCAAGAACTCAATACAGTTAGTAGACTTTAGGTTGACTGCATGTAGCCTAAAGAGCTGTTCAGCTAAACAGCCAGTAAGTGTATATTTTGGATGAAGATAATTGCTCTTGTCTCCTTGGATTATGTTGGCTAGAACTTCATCAAGTGAAATGGAAACTCAGATACCTAACATGTGTTGTGGACATCTACAAATAGGCACCTAAGTTCAGGTGTCTTATTTTGGAACTAATTCCCGTCCAAACTGAACAGAAACATCTAGGGAAGGATTCCTCTGTGTGTATGTTCTACCTGTCAGTCCATCTCCTTCACAGGGAACCACAAAATCATGCAAAGATTTCTTATGACATTAGAGTCCTGTGCTACTAAAGTAATTTACAGACACACCTTAAAACTCTGACTTTGAAATAAAATCTTAAAGCAACATGAAGCTGTGTTTGGTTTCCTGAAATCTACTAGTTCAGTAAGGCTCACATGTTGATGAGTGTGAATAATCCTGGTGACCATGATCAGTATCAGTGCCTCATTTTTGTGTAGCTAAGCACGTGATTTAAATTCTCGAGGAACTGACTTTACTGTGTAGGTTTTAAAAGGAATAGTGTATGTTTTGCATAATAACTCTGCATGGAAGTGGGATAAGACTTGCTTAATAAGTGAAAGCTATCTTCAGTAATACAAAAATGTAAGTTTTATATATTAGATTTTGCATTAATAAAGTGATTTTACAGCCATTGCTGTCTATTCACACTTTTTCACCTGTGCTTGTGGTTTATGCTGTTTAAATATATTGCTAGCTTCCAGAATTTGAGGGAGGAGTAGTGTAAAACAGCAGGATCTGATTTTGTAAAATGTCTGTTTGAAAGAAATATTGCAGATGTTTTGGATGTTTTCAGAAAGCTCTGGTATTAATGAAGGCAGATTTATATTTTTTCTTTTAAATCTGATTTAACAAAATCTGGTATTTCCCATACAGAAAAAGTTGCATGAGCTGACTACAGAACTTGGAGAGAGTTCCAACTCTGTGATGCCCAAGCTGATATGCTATGATCTACTCTGATGTTCTATTACATTGAATTTGATTCATGCAATTGCAGTGATCTGCCTATATGGTATAGATTACAGGACTTGTTTACTTCAGACTTGCTTTATTAAACTCAGAAATAAAATTAAACATTTATTCTGTTTTTCAATATTTTTTTATTGAATAATTACCTCAAGGTTGCAGGACAAAAGCAATGGAAGAGCTCTTGATATATTGACTTACCCTGTTAATGTTATAAATAATAGCCCATGACTTCACATTATTACATCATTCTATAGGTATAATTTTCTAAGGGAAATTATATTTAAAGAGAAACTTTCTTCCTTGTTAGGCTGTATCGAGGAAGAGCATATGTTAAGCAGCGCCGGTACAGAAATGCAATACAAGACTTAGCAGCAGCGGTTCACCTAGACCCTTCTTGTTGGTTAGCATTCTACTATAGAGGTTGCATACTACGACAAACCGATCCAAAAAGGGCTCTGCAGGACTTCAGTGTTTCTGGTATTGTTTGTTTCTTTTAATGGTGTGTATATTCATCATTAAAAAGAGAAATGACCATTCACCAGTAATTACCATACTGCAGTATGACACAGGTATTCACGTTACAAATATTGAAATGGATGGTTGTCTTTCAGTGTTTGGTAATAACTTGCTCCTTTTCATTTCTCTTATGTTTGCTATTATACCTTGACAGTTGCTGCTGTTGTTACTCTTCAGTTATTTTACCTTTGTTTCCTAAGCTTCTCTACTTCACTTTTAACACTTCAAGTGTGTATAACTGAGAATTATAAATACGTCTTGAAGATATTTCATGCCACATTGAACAGTTTTAATTACGATCTAACATGTTTTGCTGTGGTTTACCTATGATATTTTATAAAACTCTAAGAAAACTAGAGTAAAAAGTAATGTGCAAATGGGTTGTATGGAGTAACTGAAATGTATGTGAATATCTGAACAGTTGATTTTTATTCTCCCTCTCTCACAGTACTCATCAACGACACTAAGGAAAATATCTGTTCTTTTCTTCATCGTGGCATCGTTTACTCAGAACAGTGTCAATGGTCACTTGCAATCTGTGACTTTGAAAGTGTCCTTGCTTTGGACAGGTGATTGGACTTGAGAGTTTTAATATATTTTGTTTATATTCTGATTGCCTGGGGACATAAAAGTACTGATAAAGGAAAGTAGAATCAGAACAGTTACTCAGCAAATAGCCTGAATTAAACCACACAAAAACATAACGTCTTCTTTTAGTATCTTTTGCCTCATTTACTACAGTCTAAGTATAAAAACAAATAATTTTTAATGTATTTCAAAATTAAATTTTATTTTGCTTTATGTGGCTACTTGGTAAAGAAATTATTCAGATTTGGCAGAAAAAAGGTGAAACTGAAGTCCTAATTAAAGTTGACTACTCATGCCATAATAATTTAATTGGGCTTTTGGGAGGTAATGTGTCCACAATGCAGGTAAAAAGTCAAACTATTTTTTTTTCTCCAAAAGAAAATACCACAATGTTTTCTTCAGCAAAAGCCAGTTAATTGTGTCACGAAAAAATATGCAGTTTGTTATCCTTGGTAGTTGGTGACTGAAGCTGATGTGATTCCTCTGAATTGCATTTCTTCCTACTACTTAAAAATACATCAGAAACAGGTTATATCTGTAGCAGCCTTGCCATGCTAATGGTCTTGCAGTATGTACCTAGTTTCCCTTACCAGTTTGCTGTATTAATTACCTTACTCTAAAGGTGCTGAGTTCTTGTTCAACCTTGGGCAACCTCAACAGTCCTGTCTTGAGCAAAGGCTTCCATTCCAATCTGTCGCAGCCCTAAAGACCCCTCAGATTGTCCTTTGTCTTGGCTCTGCTCTAGGAAGTCTTGAACTTTGCTTAGAAACAGTCTGTAGGAGTGGGCTGCACAAAACATTGGAGATCCTGGAAACTCAGGTCTCCCCAGCAGCTGGCCAAGTGAAATGGCAGAAAATAAGGGAGCATGCTAGATGGAAAGTGTGTAAGCTTTGTCAGTCCTTTAAAACTGTAATGTGTTTTTAGTGTTGAAGAATTCAGTATTTCTTGGTGTTTTCAGTATATATGAAATTACCAGCTAGCTCTATTTCTAATCCAGCTTCTATGACAAAGACACTCGTTATCGTTTTTTCACAATTCGTATTTTGAGTGCTGGTTTTTGTGACCAGAGAGACTCTAGTGTGCAGACAAACATCACAAGCTACTGAAGTGGTGTTTTTTAAGGAGCTGTCTCCTCTGCTGGCAATTATAATTCTTTTGCTCAGTGCGATCACAAAATAGATATGTGGTAAATGTCATAAGAGGAGATGAAGCCTGTATAAGTTGTGGTTAATACAATGACATATTTCATGCAATAACAAAAGGAAAAAATTCTGTTTTTAGCTCTGTAATCTTTGCTTACCTAAATATTGGTTTGATACTGCTGTTGCATCTTGATCAATACTATGAAGCTATCCAACAGTTTACTAATGTCATTGGAATTGATCCTCTCCATGTTCGAGCCTATGTATGTAGAGCGCAAGCATATCATAAGGTAATACTTTCCTTTTGCTTTGTTTGCCACTTAGTATAGCTTTATTTATATTTATCATTGCTGTGAGTATTTAAATACTTATGCCTTGGTGTTACACAAATGCTAGAACCTGCTTATGGCTATATATTTCAAGTAGTCCTTGTCACCATATGGAACTACATACATTGCAATTGTAAAATATTGTTGGCGTGTCATGCAATGACACAAAATATTCCAAGTGTCATTTTATCTTTTCCACACCACTGTACATCTAATCTGAGTTTTAATAATTAAGAAAAAATATGTTTGAAAATCTATATTTTTTAAATATTAAAAAAAACACATTTTGAAATGCAGTAGTTTCTAAACAGAGTTTTCCCAAGAATACTAATTTTTCACAGATGGGAGTGAAAATATTTTCAACATTTTAACTTACTGTGAAACAGAATGTTTTCTACTTCTACATGGGATTTGAGAATTCTTTCTGCTAGCAGTTGCTTTCTGAGACACTCTCAGGAGTACAAGGAATGGAGTATTTATTGTGACCTAATTTCTGTAAATTTCATTGGCAGAATTGAAACACTGCTGTGTCTCACAGTGCTTAGTTGCTTTTCAAAATGTTTTGAGAAATTGCTTATGCTGTCCATTTTCTTTCATAACTAAAGGAAATGGCTTTTAACTTAGAGCTCATCTAGGTAGATTGATTATATTATTTTTCTAATACTGTCTTTAAGAACTTGTGCCAGATAGTTTGTATTGGAGGCTATCCACAAATGCTTAAACTGCCTTTTTCTTTTCCTTGGGGTGAAGGGGAAGGGATTTTAAAAAATCTATTACAATATAAAGAGTAAAAAAAGCTCAGTACATGCGGTCCATCAATACTGTTCTTCAATTAGAGTTCCAGTTAGCAGCTCTCCCAGCCGATTGAATCAGTCCTTGGGATCTTCATTGTAATAATCTTTCTCCTCAGCATATAAAACACAGTGAATGGGGCCACGTGCACAGACACTTGAAAAATAAATGCAAATTCCTTGCAGCAATGAAGATTCATCAGGGTTTATGTGCACGTGGATCTGATGACCTAATCTCCTTCCCCATAGTCCAGACTTTTCTTTGGATTTCAGAAAATAAACTAGAGTTTGGATCTACCCTGTGGGAGAGTATGAAAATATGTAGGGTAAACATCTCAGACCTTTGTTAAAAACACGTTGAGCTCCTTTGCAAAGGGTGTATGTGCCTTGTGAGTTGTTACCATGTGGGCATTACATCCTGGAGAACCACATTTTCGTAAATACTAATTGTGTCTCCAAATTGTGTTCATATTGGCAATTAAATTGATGTTTTTGCTCTATAAATTACAGAATCATGATTTACGAAATGCTGTGAAGGATATAAACAGAGTCATTCATCTTTATCCGGATAAATCACGACTTTATATAATAAGGTAGGAAAGTTCAGAAAGTTCAGAACTTCACAGATATCTCACTTAAAAAAAATATTTTGAATGCTGTTGGTAGTTACCCTTTTATTCTTTGAAACCTGTTCTGGATGGATTTTAAAAAATGTAGTATTTCCATAGCATTTTTAAACCTGAAGAACTGTATCTGTGTAGTGTCACCTAACTATTGTAATCTTTACCTTGGAGGGGGAACTTTGTTTCATATACAGGACACTGCTCTTTGAGGTACATAAAGTTTCTGGGGAAAAAGAAGCAAATAGGTGCCATGACAAAAAAAGCAAGATTGAACTTTAAAAAATGTAATAATTTTAGATGATTTCCTCAAGTGCTTCGGTCTTTCCCTTATTTGTCTGCAGAATTGACATAAAGCAAAGAATGTGAAGGGTTGAGTCCAGGCCAATTTAGGTTTGAAGTATTCTTCTTTCCCATCATCTCATCTTCAGCCCAGGGAGAAGTAGTGACCATTATCAAGACTAATAAACAAATTACTACTTAAAGCTGTTTCCTACCTTGAAAAGCCGTAAGAACTAAGAAGGAAAAGCTTTGATATTATCCCTCGGGTGTATTAGGAGAATTAGTTACTAACTGCCAGTCAATAATGTGGCATTTTCCCATTTTTAAGAGTGAGTTTCATAGAATCATAGAATGTCCTGAGTTGGAAGGGACTCACAAGGATCATCGAGTCCAACTCCTGTCTCTGCATAGGGACAACCCCACAGTTCACACCATGTGTCTGAGGGTGTTGTCCAGTCTCTTCTTGAATACTGCCACGCTTGGGGCTGTGACACATCCCTGGGGAGCCTGTTCCAGTGCTCCACCACCCTCTGGGTGAAGAACCTTTTCCTGATGTCCAACCTAAACCTCCCCTGGCACATCTTCCTGCCATTCCCTCGGGTCCTGTCATTGATCGCCAGAGAGAAGAGATCAGTGCCTGCCCCTCCTCCTCCTCTTGTGAGGAAGCTGTAGCAGCGATGAGGTCTCTCCTTAGTCTTCGCTTCTCCAGGCTGAACAAACCAAGTGACTTTAGCCGCTCCTCATATGGCTTCCCCTCCAAAGTTTTGCTCAGCTTGTCTCTCAAAGTGTGGTTTGGCTAGCATGACCTCTTATACTGATGCTGACATCTGAAGAGATGCAAGTTGTCCTTGAAAACATAAAGTATGTATCAGCTATCAGTCTGTGGTCGATTTTAGAAACAGTATTATTAAGATTATTGTTGAAGTTCTTGGCATTGTAAGGATTGCCATCTGTGGAATCCAAAGAAAACATATTTTTGTGACTGCTACTATCTGAAGAGAGATAAGCATATAATTTCTTGTTACTGTGATGTGAGAGAAAAAAAATTGACAGATATTTCTGATAAAAGAAAGGAAAAACTTGGAATTTTTTTATTGGAAGGCATTATTTTTCCTTTTTCTCTTTTTCAGCTAATGAAAACCTATTTCAGTAGTATTTGCATTTTGAAAGAAATGCCTGGAAATAGTTTCACTAATTACACACAACAAATATTTCATTATAGGGGACAGTATTTAGTGGAGTTGAAGAAAGATGAGCTGGCAAGTTTATGTATTCAACAATTTGCAGAAATGGATGAAGGTAACATCAATTTGCCATCAATTTTCTTAGATTGTTCTGAACCATGGCAACAGCCTGTAATCAAGGAATTGTTCAAAAAAATTAAATTCAAGCATGCAAATAGGTTAGTTACCATGAATCAGCTAAAATAAAGTAACTTACCATCTAGAGTATTTTGTTTGCATATCTGAAGCCTTTAAAGTTGATAATGGTGTAAACTATTGCCTGTACTATCACCTGTAATTTCAGAATTTCCTTTATCTTTTGAGTTCTTGTTTGGTTCTCAATTAATTAATTAATTTTATTTATGTCTACATTTTGATATTGGTAATTTCTGCTTTAAAGGAATATTGAATAAGGATTCTGTTCTGTACTTACGTGCAGTCTTTCCTAACAAAATATCAGATAAGCTTTAGAACTGAACCTTCCCCATGCATTTGAACAGTAAAAATGTTGCAGTATAGTAGTTCCTTGTTACGTGCTGGGCACAAAATGTCAGTCCTGAAGCTGGTGGTGAATCCATATGAATAGCCACATTGTGTGAGATTAATTTCCTGTCTGGTAGTGACTGAGAGTGGATACACAGGGCACAAGAATATAAAAACAAAGCAGGAATAGGGTGATACGTCCACAGAGCAATACCTTCTCACATGTGGGGAGAGGAAGGTAAATATTTGCAGATGTTTAGCAGTCAAACTACAGCCATTCGATATATAACTGTTCAACTTCAGACTTTTGTAGGAATTCAGTTTACGTATGTATTTTTATGGATGTTACAACAAGCTTTGATACTCCAAATATTTTAATAGCATTTTAAAGTTTGCATACCATTGAAAGGTATTTTATATTGGAAAACATATAGGGTGAAGTAAAAGAGATTACTGTTTTTCTTGTGGTTTCCTTCCAGAATCCTTTATGTCTCAGCCTGTTCAGCAAGCACTCGTTCAGTCGTTTTGTCAAAATCATGATAAGGCCATAGAGTGCTTATATGGAGCTACTGCAAGTAAGCCTGAGCCTTCAACATTGATTATTTTAGGAAAAATACAAATGAAAGCCAATAAAACTAAGGTTAGAAAACTTTGCATTATATACATGCCAATCAAGACCATGTTTTTCATCCTGTATTCTTTTAATATTTTGTGAAATGTGTTAATATATAAATAAACCTTCAGAGTACCTCATTGTTTAAATTATAGGAAGACCTGAGTAAGAATTTTCAACAGCAGCAGCACTAATAGGTCAGCTTAAATTAGGCAATTTTAGTTTTAAGACATTTATGATGATCAGCTAAATGATACAGTTATATAGATTGAGGTCCACAGAAGTATGTCTAGTTTTTTTACGTAACAAAACGGAGTATGAAAGTTTAATTCATGTATGTGAACTGAATATATAATGTATAGTTACAGATATTTTCTCAGCTTCGTTAATATTCATATGTCATAGGGTTTAAGCAATATTATCACTCCTCTGAGTCCAGAGTTAGCCAGTGTTTGAGGCCTGCAGAATTGTTGAAATTGACAGTATGGATTAGCTGTTTCTTTTTGTACAGTCCTATTTGTTTATACAGAATGTACAAAGTCCCATTTCCCTAAGCACAACAGAGAGATTCATAAGACCTTGGATCTACCTATATTTTGCGTTCTCTGTTTGAAATGCACAGTTGTTCTGTTTCCCCTTAGCCCTATGTTTGCAGGTTCTTTTTAAATGAAAAGGTATGCCCTTTGCAAATCTATACTCCTACTTCCTGGGCTTGTACCATATAAAAGCTCTTGATCCACTCATTTTTTTTTGTTAGGTTTGAGTGTTTTCTTTGTCTCAAACCATAACGGGACATTGTTAGTTCTGCTGTATTTGAAAGAATGCTAAGTCAAAGACAGTGATTGTTAGTACCCTCCAATTCAACCCATTTCAGTTGTCATGGTGAAGAGGATGTGTGTAAGAGTAATTCCCTGGTTTCTCAGTGCTTCACACAGAGGTGAGGACTTGCACTGTCACCTCTGCTGGAGAGGAACGACACCAAACTCTCAGTATGGAAAACGATTAGACTTCCTGCAATAGTGCCCTGAGAATCAGCTGTGCCTTTAGAATTATGTGCGAGTTCAAGTAGCTCCATTTCTTCTTCCTCTTAAAATATGAGTATTTTTGAACTGTAGGAATAGAGAAAAAATGTGTTTAAATAGCAGTAAATGCAGAACTGTTTAATTTAAAACTTCTACTACCTTGACAACCTAGGAAGGCAAGTGTCATATTTACAGACAGCCCTATGGGCACTGGTATTCCAAACTGATTTTTCTAAACAAATACTTCTTTATCTTGAAAGACGCAAGTAAAAAATGCTATAGTTTTTTTTACTCTTCTTGATATTGAAACTTTCAACTGTGGTCCCTTCATAATCCTCAAAGGCTGAGGAATAGCTTATTTTGAACTGTTCTTAATTTTTTGGTTGTTTTCCTTAAACTCTCCTCTAAACCAAAGTATTATTAAATATGCATGAATTATTGCCCAGATCTATGAGGTGTGGTAAGATTCTGAGATGCTATTCACTTAATTTCCTTCAATGCCTATGCAGGATTGATCCTTTCGATATATTTCTTAATGGTTATTAAAGTTACGTAAATTGTCTATGGAAAAAGTAGTTTGTCATTATTTACATAAAGAAACCTGTAGCAAGTACTTAATTGTCATCAGACTCCATCAAAACATATATCTTTTCTTCCCAAGGAAATAAATATAAGTAACAAAAATTGTAATTAACTATGTACCTAAATAACAATATAAATGAACTATATGTTATTTCTAGATCATGTAAATTAACTACTTTGTCATATGTAAGTAAAACTCAGGAATGTTTCTCTGTTTTCCTAGTCACTTATTGGAACCATTCAGAGATCAAGTGTGTCTCTAACTCCAGCAACATCAGGGAACACTAGACTAGTCATTTTTACTGTAATGTTCCAAAGACTAATAAAAGACCACTGAAAAATAATTTAAAATGTCTAACAAATCTTGTGGATTTTCTGTTAAGTGCTTTACAACTATTAAGATTCTCTGTATTGCAGGATGCTGTGAGAAGTTTTAAAAAAGCTATGAATCTCCTGATGAGTTCAGAAAAAATCCTGCCTAAAACATTTGAAACTGCAGAAATATATTATCTCACAGGCCTGTGTTACGTGGAGCAAAAAAGTTTATTAAGGGTTGGTATTAATTATATAGAATATGCTAGCCTTTGAATCCGCTGCTTGTAAACAACAACTATGATAACTGAGCAAATGATTTCAATATTTTAACCAGCTTCCACTGCCTTTAGCAATTTTCTTTTGAATTCACGATGTACGTTACACTGGCTCGCAAATTTGTGAGTAATTTTTCCAGTGCTAATGTTATGTTCACAGATCTTACAGACAAAAACCAGTTATGTGGGAGTATCAGTGGCTTAGTGAATTAGTACTAAAGTTGGACAAAGTAATTTCTATATTGTATTATGGAGTTGGTTGTAATTTGTTAACTATTTTCTATATTTTTGTAGCTCAGAACACCCCTAGCCGGTTCTCTTTGGCACTTACGTATGATACTTAAGAAATAAACTGCATTATTTAAGAAAAATATATTTCCCTTCTTTTAACGAAATCAATACTTTAAACTGTATTAGAGACATTGTTGAAAACTATTGAAAGCCTATCAGTGAGCTTTGTGGCAGGCCTAGTGCGAGTTCACACAAATGTTTTCTACATTGATATTCTGGTAAATATGTTCCAGTTGTTGATTTACTAAAAGGCTCAAGACAGAAAATAGAAACTTTTGAAATACCAGAATTTCACAGGGAGGAGGAAAGCAGATCTTAAAACACCTTCTCTCCTACCCCTCCCTTCTTCCCATGCTTAACTTTACTCATGAATTCTCTATCTGGTTCCCTAACCATTTGTTGTAAGTGATATTGTTTTGGAAGAAGGCTATCAAAATTGTCTGAAATATCTGGTGTGGTAATACATGACAATTGCAAAAGGTGACTTTCTGTGTCAATGTACATCTGATATTACAGCTGTAGATCCTGGAAAAGCTCATGACTTTGTAAGCTAATGGACAATGTAGAGGAGAAAATTATCTGGATGGATTTTAAAGGAATTTCATACCAGCCATGTTAATCCATTGTCTGTTAGAATATGCAACTTCATTATTTACAGACAGACCATGTCTGGCCAAACTTTTGCAGTCTCACTGGAGAAACAAGACTATTAAATGGATTAGATTGTGCTTCCTTGCAGTTATGATTGCATTAGATAGGGTGTCAGATATTACAAAATTTTAAGTAACAATAAATGGATGAAAATTATAAAAACAAATGCAGGCACATGGTGGGTTCTAACTGCAAAAATAGCTCATACCTAGCTGTACAAAAGAATCAGTTAGTTAGCCTACAGTTTCAGGTGAACAAACAGATCATATTTAACCCAGATGATATGTTATCCTTTTAGGCCCGTGATGCTTTTAGTATGGCTATCAGACTACATTCACGTTACCCTGACGCGTTTTATCAGCGAGGGCTGTGTAGAATGCAGCTAAAAAAAGCTAAGTGCATCCAGGATTTCAATCGAGCACTTGCCCTTTGTCCGTCACATTTCCAGGTAATATAAAGACTCCTGATTGCTTCTGTGAGGCATGTTTGGATGGGTTCAAAGACTGACAGGTTTTGCATTTATGGTGGCATTCGCTTGCCATCTGCAAGCAAGCACATGGAAAACATTAAAGAAAAGAAATGACAAGCTTCGTAAGATGTATATTTTTATAAAACTTGTAATTTCAGTCTTCTCTTTAACCCTTGCTTTATAATGCTAAACAAAGCTTTTTTTTAACCACATCACCATTCTGTCTTCATCTCTACAGGCATACATGGCTCTTGCTACTTTCTATGGAAGTCAAGGTAGATACTTTCAGGCAATTCTGAATTGCAGTGAGGCAATCAAAATTATTCCTAACAGCGTGCAAGCTTATTTTTACCGAGGCATTCTGAAGTGTCAAAATAAGGTGAGACTGTCTTTATTGTTGTACTTCTGCATTCTCCCTTAAAACTTAGTGTATGTTATGTGACACTTTATAATAATGAAATAATGGTAAAAGTGTTGCTGATGGAAACAAGGGATTCCACTAGATTATGATACTTTCCATTCCCCATTGAAGCTACTGTGCGGTTGTTCTGTGTAACTGAAAATGATACAAGTACCAAAACTCCACAAAAGATAATGTTAGGTTAAGGTATAAAATGTAAACTAATAAAGTTAAGGATTGATTATGTATTGCACTATATGGAAGTGAGGTAAGAAAACACTAAGAATGTTAGTTTGCGCAGTCTTTACACAAATAGAGCTTCTGAAGAAGTGCTCCCACTGGAGTAAGAACTGCAGTAAATAGTTCAGAGAGGACATAGTGAAATGGTTGAATTCCTTCCAGCACTGATAAAGAACCAAAATATAAAACCATTAAATGAAATTTTACAGTAGGCTGTTATTTGAGAAAGAATATGTAGTGCCATGAACACTGAATTACTGTTTTTACATAGTGTTTTTTCCTGTACAGACATTTGCATCTGCAATTGAAGATCTTTCAGAAGTTATTGACCTCAACGCAACCTGCATTTTGGCATATTATAACAGAGCCGTCTGTTATCATCAAATAAATGACTTCAGAAAGGTATGGTGTTGATTTTTTTTCAACATCACATGAGCACTCAGTTCATATTAGCTAGTAACCTGTTACTGACAATTGGTCAAAATTTCTCACTTCTTGCAATGTCTTCCTAAATGGTTGTGCTCTTCAGGAAACTGTTTTAAAAATGCCTTTTTGGTCTCTATTATCGTATTACTTGCATTGGATATCCCTTTGAAAACGTAAGAACTATATCCAGAAGAAGATGACATCGAAACAGGGATTTGGACTATATCCAACCCTCATCCACAGCCCTGTTTTTCTGGATGTTGTTTATACGTCTGTCAACTTGCCTGTCACCTGTCTCTAAGTGTTTCAGCTTTCTACCTTTGTTATAAAGCAAAGACACAACAAAGTGCACAAAGGTACCGTGCAGCTTCAGACTGGGAACACAATTGTGTTCATCTGTCTTTCTGATAAGGCCTGTTTTCTGAGGTAGCACTAGTTCTCATTTATTTTAGCGCAGATTTCCCAAGTCAAATCGACCTTGGGCAGAGGCCAGTTGTGCTTACAGGTTAATTGTCCAAGACTGATGCGATGGGTAAAGAAAAATAGGTAATTACAGTAACTGAAGATAAAGGTTTAAGATGTGAAAATGGTAGTTTCTTCATAAATAAGGTATTATAGAAGCTCTTCTTTGCTATCACTCTCTAGAAAAGCCACTTAAAGTACAAGGGAAGTTGCAGAAAAAATGTCGTATATAATTGTCAGAACAAATTTCTTAGATCTCACAAGAACTGGATCATTTTCTTTAAAACGTTTGTAATATCTAGCTTAGTTTAGAAGTGACAAAGAATAGAACTTTTTTAAAGTGGCTAGTATATGGAATAGTGCAATCAAGGAGATTTTTGCCATAGTAGCTCTAAACTGTCTAGTTATTCTGAAGTATATTGTATAAGTTCATTCTTCAGGTGAAAAAAGAGTTGGATTAGAACTTCAGATCAAGCATTGTTGAACTACTGTTCATTTTTGAGAAATTTGAGAATCAAGGCTTCTTCACTTTACCTAGTCGTGTCACTATTTGCTCTTTTACAAAATTTACACCCACGTTTAGTTAATACAACTGGTGCTTAGGTTATTCAATAACAATAAATTATATTTGGAGATTCTTAATCTTAGAAGTACCTTACTTTAGACGTTAATTCATGACTAATTAGTCTAGAATACTTTTTTTTTTTTAAAATAAGAATTTGGACTTAAAATTTAGCAGAAGTAATGAAGATTTATTTATAACTCTGCAATTTATATGATGACAAAATAAGTTTTAATTATGGAATGAATCATAGAATGTCCTGAGTTGGAAGGGACTCACAAGGATCATCAAGTCCAATTCCTGTCCCTGCATATGACAACCCCACAGCTCGTACCATGTGTTTGCAGGTGTTGTTTAATCTCTTCTTGAATACTGCCTGGCTTGGGGCTGTGACACATCCCTGGGGAGCCTGTTCCAGTGCTCCACCACCCTCTGGGTGAAGAACCTGCCGCTCCTCCTCCCCTTGTGAGGAAGCTGTAGCTGCAATGAGGTCTCCCCTGAGTCTCCTTTTCTCCAGGCTGAACAAACCAAGTGACTTTAGCCACTCCTCACATGGCTTCCCCTCCAAACCCTTCACCAACTTTGTCTGTTTAATATATTTTCACCATCTTTGCTTCTGTAGTCTAGGAATGGTTATCTATGTAATTACAGAAGGCTCCAAATTCAGTTAAATTCAGTCTGGAAACAGGAAAACAATGGAATAACCGCACTGAAGTCTGAGCATATGCACATGATTTATAGGAATTTGAAAGCATGCCTTTTAAATTTTGAAGTATCATTGTATCCTTCTGTATAAATTATGGTTTAAAATAACATTTTATGTTTTCATAGGCTTTGAAAGATTATGGAATTATTCTTCTGCTTGAATTGAGTGAGGAAATAGCTTTTAAAGTGTTAATTAATCGTGGACTACTCTACATGGAACTTGGTGATTATGCTAATGCATGTGAGGTACAAAATCCTTCTTTGAGTAAAGGAAATTTAGAGTTTTCTGTTAAATCTAAGCCATTGCTGGTATAAAGACCAATCTAACAGTTTTTATATTCTTCTGAAATAGTTTGTGCCCAGTTCTCCTTTGCTCAACCTGTAATGCCAGTCTGGCAGTGAAGATGCAAATAAAAAGCAGTTTTACTTGTTTCACGAATTTATGCTGCTAGAGTTAAACATGGGAGTTGCACAAAATTTAATAGGCAAGAACCTGATTTTTCCTTCTTTTTCAATCTTGAAGTAGTTTATGCTGGGTCCAAATGAGTCCTATTTCATTGCATAAGCCTAAGTAAATGGAGGTTCTGATTGAGTGGGCTTCTTCTGTTTCTCTGTGCGTGTGTGTGTGTAAATGACCATTTTTGTTGAAAGGGCAGGAATGGTCAGACCTAAAGATAATTTTCTTAAATGTAAGAAAATGGCATGTGCTTCTGACACTGACTCACAGTACAGATGACGCTTGTTCTCCGTCTGGTATAGCGATACAGGCTTGAAACCTAACAGTGTTAAACATTACTCTTTAATGCACGTGGGTTTTTCTTTTTTAATTTTAAATAGTTTTAAAGTTTTCTAAAAGTTGTATGTTTTTTTGCCTTAAAAGCAAGAGTATTTATTATCAGTATAACTAGTGCATTCATTGCTTACATTGTGGACTAGTAACTTTAAAGTGTGTTATTTTCTTTATGTGATAGCAACAATTTCAGCGTAAGCATTCTAAAAGTTGGGTAATATTTCTTATTTGCAAATAAATAAATGAAGAATGAATATGAATCCCATTCCAGTGACCCAGAAATGTCTTCTTGAAAGTGCACAGCAAAAGCTCTTTGGTAGACCTTGCATAGAAATAAATCAATTAGAAATACTGTGTTATTGATCACTTATGCTTCAAGATGCAGTTAATCAGAGTCGTTCACAAAAGAGGCTGAGGTGGTACAAACGGGTATGTAAAGCCAGTAGAAAGAGACTGGATGGGAACCAGCAGATCAGCAAAAAGTTCTTTGAATGGATTGTAGTGAAGACAAACTTACAAAATAGTAATTGAACAAGAGACACAAAAATATAACAGCTAATTTAAGAAATTACATGCTTGAGACCTTCTTGTGTATCGGTTCTCATAATATTTTATTGCAAGGAGTATATCTCTATACATGTACAGTGCTAGTTGAGTTAGGATATGATTACTTAAGCACAGATACATACTAGAAGCGAGTGTATTCCTGAATTAGTTACGCTGGAAGAAAAAGGAAAAGTTACAATTCAGTCTATATAAGATCTGAATTGCTATATAGAAGTGTCATCTTCTGTTGGTTCTGTGATGTGTGCAGTTACTTATGAGGATAGCACCTTTGATTTAGATAAACCAAACCTGGTCCTTGGAATTCTGATCCTGCTTTTGCTCTGCTCCATACGCAGAGCAGAGTGCATACTCCAAATTGTGCGAGTCAAGAATTCCATTAGCTTTGCTGGTTATTCCTTGAAAGCTTTGCTGGATGGGAACAGTGTGTCTCAGTAGTGTTTAAAAAAAAAGCTTTCTAAGTTGTAGTTCAGTAGATGCATCAGCTAAACCACTGCTAATACGTACTAATTGCTTTCCCATGCAGAAGCCTAAAGTGCTTCCTTACATCATAACTGAAATTTGCTTTAAAATGCACCTATACAGTTTTTACAATTGAACGACATACATTGAACCACAAGCATTTTGAAAAGTGTTCTGAACATTAGCAAAAGTTAAAAAGCCCTTTGATGTTTTTCACTGGAATATTGTACAGAGTCTCCCAATGCAAATATGAGCTTGGTTTACTATGTGTGTCAAAGTAAAAACAGAAAATATCTAGATAATTCTATTACTGGAAGAATTCTACTGAAATTGCATATAGCAAAATATATTTTCAATGTACATGTATTTAATGATAGCAATTGAGGTACAGTATTTCTATTAAAAACAAACAAAAAATACCTTTCTGGAAGGTTTTCTCTCTGGAAATGTTGCCTCCAGCAAAAATATATATAAAAAATACAATGACACCACATAACGTTGGAGATTTTATTCTATCAAGGTCTGGGACAAGAAGTATGGAAACAGTTAAATACATCTCCAGTACCTCTGAAAGTATAAGCCTTTGTCAAAAGTCATCTCCCTTTTTATATATAAAATTGTTTAGCTAAAACCACAATTTAGGTGAAATGAAACAGTATCAATTTGCATGGTTTAATGTCTTTTCAGGACTTTAAAGGAGCAACATTGCTTAGTCCAGATGACAGCCAGATCTTTCAAGCTCTTGGAATCTGCTACTATAGGTAAGATATGTAGTTTTGTTTGATGCAGAGTAGAAAAATGGAATAATTCCTGAGCTTTATATTCCTGTTCACCTTTTTCATATTGAGTATATTGAGGACTGAGTGAGGGTAAGATGGTAAAAAGGAATGGAAAAAAGAAAATTTGATAATTTTCAAGTTCAACTGCTAGTATTAAAATCTTCTGGTGTTAAGCAACTATATGTTCATGACAGCATCAGGAGGAGATACTAGGATGATGAGACAGAACCAAGAGAAGGACTGAAGAATGAAGAATTCTGAGATAAACAAAGATAGTATTCTACACCCTCAGGTGGAATATGAAGTAGCTATAAAGTTGTGTTGGTTCGTTCAGAATTAGTTAGGAGGCAATTTCTGTTTAAACATGCACTTTGTCCTTTAGGGAAAAGCTAAAGTGTCAATGATCTTCCTTGACTGAATTTTTTATTTTGGAATTCTGAAGTGTAGTTTCAGCAAGATGAGATTTATTTAGAGAGACTAAATTAAATCTGTTAATCACTTAAAACTGTAAGAAATAAGATGTACATTAGTACCTTAGCCTACTTATCATAGTGGCACTTGGAGTTGATAGCTCCTATTTCATACAAATAACACTTATGATAAAAAGGAAATTTTAATAGCTATCTGCCTATTAGTTTAGCCTAATCTATTTTATTCTACAGTTACCCTGCCATCTATCACTGCTTAACCTTGTTGCTGCTGAGGCAGTATGGAGATGGACATAATCAGGATTGTAGCATCAAAACTTCTTGTGTTACTGTGCTGTAGTTAAGGTATAACTGGCTCCATCTTTCACAGTGTCTGGATGATGCAGAACTCACACAGGAATGCTGAAGTCCTGTTTCCAAGAAGTGAGCATATGATTTTGATGCCCACATCTGTCTTCAACAGTCAGGAGTGACTAGTAACTCTGTAACTCAGCTGTATAACCTGTTTTATGATGCATTTGGGATCCATCCTGCAGTCTCTAACCTCATGACTGCCTATCAACAGGACTGGAATGAAGCCCTAATTTTTTTTGCAATAAGTGCATTTGGTTTAAAACCCTTAAAGTTATTTGTTAGCTAAATATATTTAATCTTTCCTGTTTTGGTAAAGATGTTAGGCTGTGCATCAGGAAGAGACACACAGGTAGCTTATATTCAAACAATATCTTATCTTTCAGTATCATCTTGGTAAAATGAATTTTTACTTTGACACACTAAAGTGTTTGCTTTATGTGTAAAGGTACTTACTAGCATTCATTAACATTTCAGGTATTTAATCCTTTTTGTTCCTACTTAGTATACCTCAGATGCATCAAGTGTTATCTAAGGATGGAGTTCCAAATTCATATTACTCTTAGACTAGAACAATCTATGCTTAGAACCCTGAACATAATCTCTTTTTACCCTGCAAGTTTAGCATAGTTTGGATAAATTCAAGAAATTGTATGAGAAAAATCAGACAGAAGGCTTGTATTAGAAGTAAATTGTTTATGTCTGAAACTTCTGCACCTGAATAGACTACCAAATCCATGTTTGGTTGTGACATTTGGACAGCACGAATGACTCAGATAAAGTCTCTCTGTTGTGTACTCCTGTTGAAAAGATGAGATCTTCGCCCAGCAAAAGTTAATGAGAGTTTTGCTGTTTTCTTTCCCAAGCCAAGGAATTCAAACTGAAGTCTGCAAGGTGCTACGCTGAGTGCGTTCGCTGTTATAACCATTAGGGAACACATACAGAAAGCAAACTTTAAGGAAAAACAGTGTTCCTTTCAGTCAGAATTGAACTACTTTAAATGGGCTTTACGGGGTGGTTTTGCTGATCATTCATAAATTGAGAGTTTTATTTATAGAATTTTTAAACAACAACATTAATATCTGTATTTTTAGAATTCATGAGTTTGAAGACGCTGTAAGATCATTTGACCAGGCTCTCAAACTAGATCCTGTTTCTGTGGATGCCTACATTGGACGAGGAAATTCGTACATGGAAAGTGGAGATGAAGCTGGTTGTAAAAAAGCACAAAAAGATTTCTTGAGAGCAATTCACTTGAATCCAAAGTGCGTAAAAGCCAGAGTTTGCTTAGCATACAACTTGCAGGTAACACAACAAAATTAATTGTCAATGCTATGTTTAATCAAACAAAATAACATCAATCTTAAATGCCTATATTTAAATAATACAAAAAAAAATTGTAAAAAACATAAAATAATGCATATGCTTAAGATGAGTCTTATAGCATCTTCTTTCTTTTTAAGTAAATAGATAGACCATTATATTCTTTTCACATGTGTGCCCCATCTTGTTGGAGTTCTGCTCTTGAATAATGGAATACCAAGTAACCTTATACTCATTTGATTTGCATAGATGGTTCTCTGATAAGCTATCATTAAGAACTGGCATATTTTGTGTGTATGAGCTGCTTATTGAAGGAAAAAGCAGCTAAAGTGTTGACAAAACTGTGTAAAACAAAATCTTGCATGTCCTGATAATCCAAACTACACCATTAGCAAATCTACTAGAATCCCGTGGTAAAGGCCTTATATACAATGGTCTCTGAAAACTACCTAACTATATAGAAAATTAATTTCTACGTTAGCAAAGGAATATATTATGACTTGACAAATTTTGTCTGTGTCTAATTTCTGTCATTTAGTTACTGTGCTTTATTATATCCAGTTGTCTGAAGTGTCTTGAGTTGTCATGAATCTTGTTGCGAATTATATTTTGTCAGTGTAAATGAGGGACTAACATCAGTAGCCTATGTCAGGTGGTCTTGCATAGGTGTCATGCAAATTTCCTTTTGCAGCTTTGCCAATACACTTAAATTCTAACTAATGCTTTCACAGCGCTTTGGGAAGTACTGCACAAGAGAAAAACCTAGAGTGACTACATCACCGAGTAGATAGGAATGAGATATCTTAGATGCAGGAGGCAACCCAGAAAGTTCACATAATGGCAGGTGCTTAATTTCTGAATCTCACTAGATGCCTTCTGTTTAGCCTCATACTTTTGGGGACTCAAACATAAACACATGTGGAGAAGTATTTTTATGTGGGGAAGGATCCAATTAGCATTTCACCTTTGATTAGTTAATCTGTATGTTAGGTAAAATGTTTACATTTTGCCTGTGGACCCAAGTGACCTTCTTGCCCTGAACTGAGCACTTTCTTGACTGTGCTAAGTCCTTCATGATGTAGTGTATGCCAGAGTTGGTGACAAAGGACACGCAGAAGGCTGGGGTACTCAGTGCCTTCCTCACCTTGGTCTTTACTGGTAAGACTGGCTTTCAAGAATCCCAAGTCCCTGTGACCAGTGGGAAAGTCCAGAGCAAGGAGGACTTACCCTTGGTGGAGGAAGATCAGGTTAGAGAACAATTAAACAAAATGGACATACACAAGGCTATGTGACCTAGTGGAATACATTCATGGGTGTTGAGGAGCTAGCCAACATCACTGCAGGGCCACCATCAATTATATTTGAAAGGTCACGGCAGTTGGCAGAGGTTTCTGAAGACTGGAAGAAAGTAATCACTCCTGTCTTTAAAAATGGTAAGTAGGATCTGGGGAACTACAAGCAGATCAGCCTCACTTCAATGAAGCAAATAATCCTGGAAACTATTTTTAAACATATGAAGGACAAGAAGATGACTTGGAGTAGTCAGATGAATTTATGAAGGAGAAATCATGCTTAACCATCCTGATAGCCTTCTATGACTAGCCTGATGGATGAGAGGTTGTGCCATAAATGTTGTTTATCTTGACTTTAGCAAAGCTTTCAGTAGTCTTTCATAGAAAGTCTTCATAGAAAACCTGGTAAAGTATGGGCTATACAAGTGGACAGTGAGGTGAACTGAAAACTGGTTGAACTATCTGGGTCAAAGGTTCATTATTAGTACCATAAGGTCCAGCTGGAGGCCAGTCACTAGTGAAGTACCCCCAGTGGTCAGTACTATGTCCAATACCGTTTAACATGTTCATTAATGATGTGGATGATGTGGGTAGAGTGCACCTTTACCGAGATTGCAAATGATACAGAATTGGGAGGAGTGGTTGTGCTGCCTTTAGAGGGATGACAGGCTGGGCAGCCTGGAGAAATGGCGAACAGGAACCTCATGAACTAAAACAAAGGGAAGGGAGAAGTTCTTCCTCTAGGGAGGAATAACCTCGTGCACCAGTACAGGCTGGGGGCTAACTGACTCAAAAGCAGCTTTGCAGAAAAGGAGTTGGGGGCCCAGGCAAACAACAAGCTGAAGATTAGTCAGTGATGTGCCCTTGCAGAAAGAAGACCAATGGCAGCCTGGGCTATATTAGAAGCAACATTGCCAGAAAGTCAAGAGAGATGATCCTTCTCCTATACTCAGTATTGGTGAAGCCACATCTGGAGTGCTGTGCCCAGTTCTGGGCTCTTCAGTACAAAAGAGACATGAACATACTGGTGCACATCCAGTGCAGAGCCACTAAGATGGTTAAGGGCTTGAAGCATATGTCATACAAGGAGAAGGGAGAGAGATATGGAGGCTCAAGGGGACATCTTATAAATGGCTATAAACATCCGATGAAGGAGTGCAGAAAAAATGGATCCAGGCTCTTCTTAATGGTGTGCAGTGACAGGACAGGAATCAATGGGCACAGACCAAAATACAGGAAATTCCATTTAAACATTAGATTTTTAAAGTTTTTGTACTGTGAAGATGAACACTGGAACATATTGTGCCCAGAGTTTGTGGAATCTCCATCCTTGGAGATGTTCAAAAGCTTAACTGTACACTGTCCTGGGCAACCTGCTCTAGCTGACCCTGCTTCGAGCAGAGTTGGCCTAGATGATCTCCAGAGATCCCTTCGAAACTCAACCATTCTATGATTCTGTAATATTGAAGAGGTAATACTTGCAGTAAAAACTGTTGTCACAGATATGTTAAATAGTTGTGAAGACAATGAGTATTGCATAATTAACAAGATATTTGGATTTTTTTTTTCTGTAATTCAGTTAACTGCATTTGTAAATATAAGCATGCTTCCATTCTGTGCTGTAACTTTTTAAATTAGTATGCCATGAGTATGTTTGGCTTTTCTTATGTTTCTTATTGTATCTGCATTGCAATTAATTTTAGGTCCTTGGAAAGTTTCAGAGAGCTTGGAACCAATTTACAGTTGCCATTTGCATGGATCCAAAATGCCTTGCTGCATATGATGGACGAGCTTCAGTCTGTCTTCAAATGGGTGAAACTTTTGCTGCATTTCTAGATACAAATGCTGCATTAAAGGTAGATGTTAGCTTAAAGTGTTTTTACTAAAATGAACCTATTGCTATGAAGCCAGCCAATACTGTATGTGAATAGCTGCCAAATTGCATTAGAAGGTGCATTTTTTTTCTTTTTAAGTAAATGTATCTTCGAAAAACAGAATGAGTTACTGTAGAAGTGTGAATTTTTCCTGAGTAAGAATGCATCTTCTATTTCCTTTCAGCTTGCTACCACTGCTCCACTGCTAACAAATCGGGGTTTCATCAATCATTTAATGGGACATCTAACCTGTGCCATGAAGGACTATCAACAAGCGATTTCTGTTGACTCCAACTATGCATTAGCCTATTTTAATGCAGCAAATATCTACTTCCAGAATCGACAGTTTTCACAGGTAGGTCTACAGCCTATACTGCCTTCAGAACTTTTTTCCTTTGAATAGATACTGTTTGTATAAAGCTGTTTTTAAGTATACTTAACATAAAGATTTCTTACATTGAATTTCGTGGTCCTCTGCCAGGAGATGAATTAATAATAAGTATACTTAACGTAAAGACTTCTTACTTGGAATTTTGTGGTCCTCTACCAGGAGATGAAGTAATAATAAATAATTGCCCTACTACTATGTATTTTATCATTGTTATGAATGAACTAAGATTCGTGACAGCTAGGATACACATCACAAGTAGAGACTTAAGAATACTAACAGCTTAAAGAAACAAACTGGAATTTACTGGAATTTACAAGTTGTACATAAGCCATTTCCTCAAATTTTAACAAGGTACTTTGTCTCAAATTCATGTGTTTTGTAGGCCTATTGCTATTATTCCAAGGTATTACAACTTGACCCAAGAAATGAATCTGCTATTATGAATCGTGCTGTTACAAATACATTACTAAACAATACTGAAGAAGCGAAAGAAGACTTTGAGAAGGCAATTTGTCTCTGCCCATTCTCTGCAGCAGTGTATTTTAACAGGGCCAATTTCTATAATGGATTAAAGCAATATGAACTAGCTGAGAAAGACATTTCAACAGGTAATCTTTATTTACCTGTCATAATTATATTTGGTAACATAGTAACAATTATGATAACAAACTACTTGGCTTTATTTCATGATGAAAAGTATGTGTGTATTTTTGCTAATGTAATTTATACCTAGTTTCATCAGATATTGTGATGTGATTAAAAAGAAGAGTTTAATTCATAATGGGTTTTTTTTTGAGAATGGATTCTCAAAATTGAAAGAACATGCAAATTAGAATTTAAACTGTTTAATATAACGTCGTTAATGTCATTAGCAGCTGAACAGAGCCCCGTTCTAAATGAAATTGTGACAAGAAGTTGTGGAGAAATACTATACTTACCAAGTCTGAAAAATTTTTGAGTTTTTTGTGTGTGTATATGTGTTGAGGTATGTAGGTGCCTAGAAAACAGCATTCAAGTAGCTTATTTTAGATATAAACATGGAATTTAAAGATTGTGCTCTTTGTAGAACCAATTTTGAAAGAGTATTTGATTTCCATAGGCTTTTCTATTGGGAATAGACATGGATCATAGAGATGAATCCAACTTTCATTCTGATCTTAGTGAAAAAAGTCTTTTCTTCAGTTTCAAAACAGCTGAGCTATATTACTCCGTTGCTACTTCTGTCATTGCCAGTAGCATGAAATTCAGCAACTCTGTATACAGACAAACTTCTCCCAGTAACCAAAGCTATGTTTAGTTTGTATTAATTTTATACTGTGGGTGTTGTCTACTTAGACTTTAGTAAAGCCTTTGACACCATTTCTCGCAGTGTTCTTATGGAGAAACTGGCTGCTCATGGCTTGGATGGGCGTACTGTTCACTGGGTAAAAAACTGACCGGCTGGCTGGGCCCAAAGAGTTGTGGTGAATGGACTTAAATCCAGTTGGTGGGCAGTCATGAGTGGTGTTCCCCAGGGCTAAGTATTGGGGCCAGTTCTGTTTAATCTCTTTATCAATGATCTGGACAAGGGGATCGAGTGCACCCTTAGTAAGGTTGCCAGGAATACCAAGTTGAGTGGGAGTGTTGATCTGCTTGAGGGTAGAAAGGCTCTGCAGAGGGATCTGGACTGATAGGTTTTCCCGCCATGCTTCCCTTCATAATGATGTGATCATGTTAAAGAAAAAAAAACCCAAAACGTAACATTCTATTTCTTGTTTTTACAGCATTGTCAATTCAGCCTAATAATGCCTTGATGTATAAATTTAGAGCTGATATTCGTGGTAAATTGGGTTTCAATAAGGAGGCTGTAGAAGACTACAAACAAGCAATCAACATTCAAGATCAGATTTATTCCATGTAAAAAGATAGCAGTTCTCATACCACTCGCGTTCTATTTACAGATTTCTCAGACCTCTAATTAATAAAGAAGTCCAACATGCAAAAAAAATTTATAACTTATTTTCATTGTCATATATTCTACACACATTTTATTTGCCTAAATAATATACTTACCTTGATTGTGCAAAACTAGCCAAAGTTATTTAAGAAAAGAATGCTAGATTTAATTTTATATGGGTTGTAGACTGTTCTTTTTTTGTTAGTGTCAAGAGACTGTGCTGTGTGCAAAATGAAGGGCAGAGAAGAGGCAAAAGACCTGAACCATAATGGTTATAGAAGGATAAAAGAGACTACACTCTCCCTTCCTGCCAAATATAAATGCTTACAGTGATGCTAGTTGTATGTCACGTGGACCGTCTGGGAACTAAAAATTCTAAGGTAGCTACCAAATGCTTGTGAGTGCTAACCAGGTCTCACTTTCTTCCTGATCTTCCTTCTATACCTCTTCATAAGATTGCCTGTTCCGTACTACTCACAACCATTGTGCCAGGTCCATCTGTTGCAGTGTATGAGAACTACTCTGAGAACTGAAATTTGAGAAGGGCATGATTCAATTTGTGAGTAAAAAGTTGAGGTTACTTACTTCCACTAAAATATAGTATACTGTGCCAGCTTGAAGATGCAGGTAAAAATGCATAAATAATAGATCACACTTTTATGTTCTGAGCTGTAAGAGCTGGGTTTAAGAAAAGGCTCTCACCTAAACATGGAGACTGAAATGTGAATCTGTGTGACTAGCATTTTAAAATTGTCAGGCCCTACCAATGTACTAAATTAAACCTCCAAGTTTGGCATAGTACGGTGAAGATAGCAAAAGGATGAAGCAAAACAGATGTCTTTGTCTCAGAAAAGAGAAAAAGAAGGAATCTTAAGGTCTTATTCAGCATGCAAGCAGTCCTGTGGTTTGAGACAGTGAGAAGATTTCTAAAGGCACAAGTGGCACTTCAATGCACTGTCCCAGTGTCATAGGAATTGCATGTGTAATTTCAATTTGCCTTGGATGTAAAAGGCTATCAATTTTCCTCTTGAAAAAAGACAAAATGAAATTATGAGAGGGACCTTCACAAAACAATAAACCTAACACATGCTGATATGTGCCTATAATTACCTAATGTTCTGTACATGGAATAATCCCTAGGTAGTAGAGAATAATCCAGAATAGAATAAAAATTAAATAATCTAATTTATATAAAACTAGTGTTAAAGAATTACGTTGGTCCATTTAACTTCACAACTGACCTTTATTGGCACTCCTAGAATTAAATGTTTTGTTTTGTTTCATTTATGTGCTATTGAGATGAAAGTAAAAATGTTGCCATTGCTTTGTCTCAAAGAATTGCATTTTATTTTCTCTGAGTACTTAACATATTGCTATATGCTATTTCTGTAAAATACCGGTTCTTGCATACCCGTGCAGTGCATGTTTAACCAATGTGATAGACAGTGACTTGAATTTTAGCTTTTCTCTGGTATTTAAGTTTTTACTTTTGTAGTATCACATTACATTGTAAAAATTCCTATGCTTGTCACGCTTATGATGTTTGGGCTGAAAAAATACAGTGGAAAGGAAATCCAGAGTATCACAGCTAAAGTCAATGAACTCAGTAAAGCATTTGACTCCATCTCTGCTCTCCTTGACTATGCTCTTATCTTGTTCTGTAATACCTAGTACAATCAGAATTTGCACTTGCAAGATCTGTGATGATGAGGTTGACCAGAATTGGTGCATCACAGTTAGAATATAAAAGCTAGAACAAGTTAAAAAAAATTCTGTATTTAATTTTTGTTTATTCATGATTTGTGTCTCTGATGTTTAAAAATGAATGTTTATAGATATAAATAATAAAATATTTCTAGACCTTGTAGGATGTTGCATATTAGTGTTTCTTTCTAGTATTATACGTTATAGTTTTACTTACTAGAAATCTTTTTGGAATGACAGTTTTTCTTGAAATTAATTTAAAATTTGTGACCACGAGAGGATCAAAAAGTAATGTCTGCTTTTCTGTTCTCCAGTAATTTGAAATATGAATTGCTAGTAATAGCTATTAGGAGTATTAGTTTTACCACACTTCGTAACTACAATAAAAAAAGATTCTGGCAGACTGCAACACACAAAAGGGAGAAATTCTTTGTGACTATTACAGAGTTCAAGACTCAGAGTAACTAATGTCAGGTCTGATTAGACCATTGTGGCTACAAGTTTCTGTAAAGAGTTTTACTCTTCAGAGATTTTGCTTTTATGCCTTTAACATTGATTGTTATGTTACTAAAGCAAAGTTTCGTAGAATCATAGAATTGTTTTAGTTGGAAAAGACCTTTAAGATCATTGAGTCCAACAAGTATCTAACACTGCCATGTTCCAGCACTAAACCATGTCCCTAACCACCTCATCTACACATCTTTTAGCTACACCCAGGGATGGTGACTTGACTGCTTCCTGTTCCAATGTTTGAGAACCCTTTCAGTGAAGACATTTTTCCTACTATCCAATCTAAACCTGCCCTGGTGCAACTTAAGGTAATTTCCTCTTGTCCTATCACTTGTCGAGTTAAAGTTGATTGAACGATTTTTCCCTCTTATTCTTTTTTCTTATTTGCCTTATTTATTTTTGCAGTATCATCACCTACACAAGTGGATCAAGTATAAAGTATAAATACATGTATGTCTGTATTTCCATGCATGATTATTATGGCTGTTGATGCAAATTGGGGAATTATTTACATCATTTCCTGTATGCACATAAAGTCAAAGTTTCCTTGGAAGATAGTGTTGGTGGTTCTTTGGATCCCTTTCTCCTCTACATGCATCTTTCAGTGTTCTTTTTTATTATCTGAAAAATTGTTTATTGATTAAATTGCTAAATTATGCATGATTCTATGGCCTTTTTCTTTCTTTGACCTCCTTATGAATTACTTGCTGATGGGTTGTGAGCTAGTGATACCCTCATCATGTATAGTGCATCATCAAACTTAAATCAGAAGGAAGAGAGGTCAGACCTTTCCCTTCAGTCTTTTCCTTGTGATATTCACTGCAATTTTCTTTAGCTTAACCTCTCTTGAACATCAAACAGGAATGGACACTTAGAAGATTTTTATCTTTGTATTTAAAAACTGAAACCAAATACAATCAGTTCTGGCTCACTATTGATATTATGACTTGACTTAAACAATATGGACTAGCATAATCTCTCTTCTGCTTGCAATATTTTAGTTCTGGATGGTGTAGTTCTATTTTTTTTAACGCTTAAAAACTGGATATTTATTAAGTGGCTACATGGACTTGGATTTTTAGAGTTTTTAATCCGTTACACAATGCTTATGAAATGGTTGCTCTCCCACTGTATTTCCAATTTCATCATTTAACATCATTCTCATTCGCAATTCGTGGACCATGTTAGATGCTTTTTAAAGAAAATGTGAAGTGGATGGAGAACTTATTTGCACAATAGAACGTGACAATTTAGAGTTGCATGAGCAAAACTCACTGCTTTCTTTGAAAAATAGATTATCAGCTCATTTTTTTCTTCAAATCTTTCTTTTAAACTTCCTTTCTGATGTAAAGGAAATTTTATATTTTCTAAAGTTTTTAAAAAGTAGGTGGTAATATTTTGTATAATGGCACTTCTTTCATGTATTTTTTTTAATAGATTAATAGACTCATGGGCGATTCTAAGAACCACTGTTCCACTAATAAATTGCAGTTGTGTTTTGCAGGCTGAACAGTAGCACTTGAACTTCCCTGTTGGTAGGGACTACAGTAGATTCATGGTATTCTGAATTTTGTCTGAGTATGGGACAGGTGTCAAACTTTCAGGTTACTTCCATTGCTAATAATAGACCCAGTTAATTTCCATACTGGGCATTATCAATGCTATTTTGTTTCAAAAACACAGTTTAATAGAGCTCTTGTTCCTTGTCATGTAATGAAATTTGTTCTTTCTGGATTTAAAATCTGATAATCTGAGCTTCATTTTTTCTGCATTTATTTCCTTTCATTCTCCTTTTCCAGAAAATCTTTTTGATAGACTGTAGCTAAAACAAATAGAGTTACTAAGGAACCCCATTTGCATCTGGGTTTTTCTTCCCTCTTTAAAATACTGATAATAGATGCATTACTGGGAAACAGGTAATACTGTTTGATTAACAGAGAATTCAGTAGATGACTTGGGAGGAAGTAATTAAAAAAAGGACCAAACCAATTATTTCTGTTTGAAGCCAAATAAGGGAATAGGAAGTTATGAGTAATCTTTCATGGAATAGTAAGTTAGGTAGATACGTCTTTCAACTGAATGTTAAAGTATTTTCTTTCAGTATTTTATGATTTAAACTTTTTGGATGGCATACACCATCAAAATGACGATGAAGTGGATCTTTTGTTACCTCCATTGAAAAGCAAAGAAAAGTGGTAGTTTTTTAAACAAAGTGGGAAACTAGTTTATTTATAAGTTTGGGGAAGCTGCTTTGGTTATTGCACTTGTTTTTCAGCAGACCTTTGTCTAAAGTTATTGCTCAGGAATTTGTTTTTATCTGCTAAATATAATCTATTTACAACTGAAGTCAGATAAAAATTTGCATAGCAGTAGTATATCTCCAGTTTAATAACCTAGTCTGAGAGAGAGTGTGACAATCAGCGGCAGTGAGATGGGTAGCCCAAGAGTGAAAAGCAGGGGGGGGCAAATTTTGCAGTTTGTTATTTCACAAAGTGTAAATGACAAATGCCATTGATTTTCCCATGTCTTCAAGATCTGCACCTTTGTAAAATAAGTAGATAAAATTTACTTTAAAATAATCCTTTAAAATAATTGCTGAAAAATATTTAGGTTCATCTGGGAGTTAGCATGAACAAGATGTACATAGCTGTTTGTAGCTCACAGAAAGGAAAAGAAAGAAAAAGAAGAAAAGGAAGAAAAGAAAGAAAGAAAATTGACATTAAAGTGACAAACTGAAAACTTCAATGACAATAAAGAAAGCAGAATGAAAGCAAATTAAAAAGTTGTGTTCTCAGCTCAACTCCAGTGTCAGATGCTCTTCTGAGTTTCAGAGAGTTTGGGTGTATGGGTAGGGTTGTTTTTTATTGATAAGCAGGGCTTTGGGACAGGATATCTGACAAAAATACAAGTCCTGCCCAACTGGCCACATATACAAGAAATGCAGTCAATTCAGGTAAGAAGTTCGTAGCTGGTGCTGGAGGATGTATGTGCTACACAAGATTGGCTGTAACAATGGAAGTGAAAGATGGCTAAAAGTGAACCAAAGTCTGCAACCCTATGGTAGAAAACGAGCCTTGCAAGAAAGATGATACTCTCTAGAAGAAGATTTGTTGACTTCTAAGGATAATTTGTGAAACCTCTTAGTCAAAATGTAATGAATGCAAGTGCTCTATCATTTTATCTGAGCTTGTGGTGTTTTCAGTTTACTTTTCTTGTGCTGGAAGGATTATAATGAAAGTAGATTATAATGCACTGCTGGCTTCGGTCAAGTGAGAGAAGACTGGCAATTGTGTTGCATAGAGAAGGATAATCTTATGGCCGGTGCTGTGGGATTCTCACTAGACAGTAGTTTTAGAGCACAGCAGTCAGTTTTTAGTCTTACCTTTCCAGGTGTGCATATGAAAGTGAGTTTTCTTTTTGAGTGGTTAGGGAGATGAATCAAATCTTATTTTCTGTATCATTTTGATCTCAACGTTTTTTTCCCTAAGAAACGTATCTCAGAAATGTATTTTGTTTTGAAGGCTGGGTCAAATGATAGCAGATTTGTCATTTTCAGCAAATTAAAACAGATGAAATACACCCCAGTGGAAGAGATGAAATCCGTGGGTAATGTGAGTCTAATTTCGATGAGAAATATGCCAATTTTTTCATGTTATTTATGCATATGCTACACCTTTACTGCATTTTATAAGGCTGAGCCAAACCCAAGTTCTAGCCTGACCTTAAAGCTGCCCAAACTGTGTATGAGCACACTGCGAGAAGCAGGAGTGGAATAATGCCTGTATGGTGCTATATAGACATTACTGAGCAAAGGCTGCCTATGACTGAAGACAGAAGCTGTTTCTTAGTATGGGACACTCTGACTGTCCGCATTTTGTGGCATGGCCTGTGTTCCGTTGCCACGAGGGCAGATGGAACACCAGAAGGTCTTGGCTGGTATGGTGAGCCATGGTATACCTGGGCCATCTACTATGCTTAAGGTAAGAGCATTTTAGCTAGGAAGAATATTAGTTCAAGTTACCTGCTGTTTTCCGTGCCACCCCAACCCAAGCCTCAAGCCAGTGCTTGAGAGTGGGATTATGTGGACACAAATTTGGATTTGATTTGACAATGAACCAAACCTTGAAAAGAGATGTAGATGCAGCCTGGGCCATTTCGTGGGATGTCAGGAAAAAAAAAAATGTACTGGAATAAATCTGCTTGCAAAATGCGCTCTGAAAAAGTCAACGTGGATAAAGGTGATGCTTTAAGCAAACGTATTCAAAAGACAACTCTTACGGAGTGTGACCTTCCGTGAGACCACCAGTAGATGGCAGTCTGCAATCTCGAGTGGAACAGCTCTAGTGCCCGGTGACAAAACAGCTGCACCGCAGCCGCTGGCTCTGGCAGCTGCTGCGAGGACGTGTTCCGGTGTACCGGTGTTTCGCTATGCGTCTTGTCTAATTTCCAGTATTGTTCTCCCACTTCTTTTACGATATGCTATATACAGTTCTTTTATAGTGGTGTGATAATGAACGTTATCGTACCTCACATGCTCTTACGTAGCATAAAACTGTAATATGATAGTGTAAACATATATGGATATGAACCTGTGCACAAGCATAGCCCCATATATATGTATACACACATGCAATAACACAGGCAATAAGCAGCACAAGCCCTGAATAACAACTCCTTTCCTCTCCTGTCCTGTGTGTTTGTTTTTTTTTTTTTTTCCTCTCGTCTGGTTTTGTGATCCTGTTCTACAAAATTCAGCATTCAGAAAAGAAAGGTAAATAGCGTGGAATCTTTTAACTGCTCCCAGCAGTTGTATTTTACAGCATGTTTCTTTTTATTCAGTCTACCGAGCCAGTGAATTCTGTTTGTTGCAAAGGGAAAAGGCTTATTGCTGCTCTCTGTTGGAATCCAAGCAGAAAAGCTGAAATGCGGCCACACCTCGCTTCATGAGGCATTCCTCCTCTCGGCTCTTTTCTGCCCCATTCTGAAAATGGACACAAAACTCTGCCTGTAGCAAGTGGAAAAGGTAAAGCGCTTTCCCTCTGAGGAAAGAAAAATCCAAACCCAAGCTTAGAATAGCAAGCAGAGGTTGTGACCACTTAGAGCAGGTCTTTGTCAACTCTAATGAAAGGAAAGCAACCATCAGGTGTTTTCAGAGCTGCAAGCCTGGTTTCTCTTCCGAGTGAGACTCTTACCTGAACTACAGTCTTCTATTTTTTGGTGACTAGATGCACATATGCATATAATGGTTGTTAAAATCCAGATTCAGAACTCATCAAATTCAGTGAAAGGTGCTTGACTAAGTTTTGAGTCAAATCTACAGGCTACAGAAGAATGACAAATACTCCCTTGCCATTACTTTTTCCCTTGTTTATGAAAACCAGAATGGTGTGATTGACCCATTATTGGAAAAGGCAGTGTTATTTATCAGCTTTTCGTGATGTTTGATAGTGATGCAGTGTGGCAAAGAGCTTATTTACAATTCCTAAAATGTAAATTTATGACATATGAAGAACTTCTCAATTAAGTGATTTTGTCGAGTATTATATACAACTTCATATAGTGGTCTCATAAGTGTACTGTTTACTAAGGCTGTTCTTGTGGGGAAATAATATGAAAGAAACAAACAAAGAAAGCACTAGAAACTCATATACTGTTGTACTTGAGAGTAACTTCCCCAAATAGATCTGTGTGGTGTAGAGGAGCTCTGCATCTACAGAGGTTCATTTCTATTAGTGGGACGCTGGCTCTACTATTTTTTAAACTGAAATGTCTGATATGAAGGGAGGAAAAACATGTCTCAAGAGCATGGCAGAGCGGAGTTCTGCTTCTCTCTGTTGTTCCCCAGAAATGTCAGGTGGCTATGAATGCTGGACAGATATTCTAAGGTCTCTGGGCAGGGATGAGCCTTTTTGCTTGTCCCCACTGCAAAGACCAGGAGAGATTTCTTCCCAAGGTGATACACATGGGGTCCCTTATTCCTGACATGTAGGTTTGTTCCTTTATTCTCTCCCACCACACCTAAAGGAGAGGGGAATGGCCCAAGGGGCCATGGTCCCTGCAGCCAGGATGTCCCCAGGAGAGGGACTGCCTGGAGGAGAGCAGGAGACAGGCCTGCTTGCACAGATGCCACAAACCCTACCCCAGCTCCAGGAGGGGCACTTGCTGAGCAAGGACAGGGCTGGGGGACACTCATGTATTTTCTTTACTTCTCTTGCAGGAAGACAGCTTAGGGGGAGGAGGAGGCTCTGCAGTGAACATCCACCCACTGCAATGCCAGCCAGTGCCTGTACGGGGGAGGCAGGGAGCAATGGGAAGAGATGGGGCAAGTATCCAAAGGAGCAATTCCCCACATCCTCAGTGGAGGTGAATTTCTGGGCAGGGTCTACCCAGGTCTCTGAAAGCTTTGTAAAGAAGTGGAGTGGGGGTGTTGAAGGGAAGGACAGAGCTCTCCCAGGGAGATGCTGAGCTTCCAGGGCAGGAGGGTTGCCCCAGGTGTGATGGCATGGACCAAAGGCTTTTCCAAGCAGTGAAGAGGGCTGCTGGGGCTCTGCCCAGACCCATTAATCTCAGCAAAGGACTCCAGGAGTCACAACCCATGCAACTGCCTATGAAGATCTTTAGTAACGGCACTGATGTCCAGTCCTGGCATGCGTCCTGGCCCTGCTGGTTCCTAGGAGGCTGTGGGCCGAGCCAGAGGTGAGGGGTGACGTCCTGGGAGCTGAAGTTTGTGGATGACAAGAAGAGAGCATATTGCTGGTGCCTGAGCAGCCACGTGTGGCTCTGGCAGCTGGGTGGCAAGCTGGGTTTAGGCTAATCCTGTAGTCTCTGGCACGTCACTCTGCTCCTGGCCTGGCCTGGAACAAGCTTGAGTACCAGGAAAAGCTCTTTGGGCTGGAGCAGAGCGAGCCCCCACTCCTTGTCCACCCTCCTCCAGCTTACCCAGGTGTTGTCCAGAATTTGATGAAGGCAAGGAGGCCAGAGAGGGCTGGGGAAGGTCAGGACAGGGAGAGAGTGGGAGCCACAGAGGCTGGGGAAGCTGCAGAGAGACTTGCTTTGGGGCAGAATGTGGGGCTACAGTCAGCCCAGTGAGAGCATTTCAGCAGGAGTGGGATGTGTGGTGGGGTAGACAGGCACTGGGGGTGAAGGCAAAGCCCCAGGGGCTGTGCAGTCACCCTTCCCCAGCCAGCCTGCCGCATCCTGCTCATTGCAGCCCTGGGGAGCCCCTTGAGGAGACCTTCCCAGGCCCCCTGAGAGGTCCTAGAGCCACCCCTTGCTCCTGCTCTCCCCCAGGGTTGGCAGAGGAGCTGTCGGTACCGATCTGCATGGCTGCTATGAAGAAGAAGGCCCCCAAGTCAAGGGAGATGGTGAGAGCAACAATCCCCACAGCTCCTTGGAACCAGAGGGCTGGGCAGGAGCTCCCCAGGAGCCCTGTTGCAGAGCCTGTCTCATGCTCAGCAACGGAGGCTTGTGGTGTGGGGAGGGATGACTTTCCCGGGCACCTCAGGGGCATTGCTTGCCCTGCATCGCTTCCTCCCTTCCTTACTCCAGAGTGTTTGCTCTGCCAACACGTGGACCCTGACTCCAATGCCGATGGGCCAACACGCCAAGAGGACAGCCCGTGTGCACACATCTGCTTCCTGGTGAGCTCTCTGGGGGTTGGCTGCAGCTTTCCCCTGACACTCAAAGGGGGACCTGAAGCAGCCTGTAGCCATGAAACCCCTGTCCCAGGCACTTGGTGGGTGTCACCTCCTCCTCCTGTGCTCCCAGCACAGTCTCTCCATGCCAGTGCTACTGAGTGATTCCTAATCCCTCTGTGCAGGGGATCTAGCCCTCCCAAGCACGTTCCTCAGCCCAGGGTGACTCATGGGGTTACTTTTCTGAGGTCTCCACCAGCTTTCCACTCTGGTCACCCTAGCATAGCATCTGCCTAGTTCTAGAAGACACAGCTAGCTACCTTTGCAGGGCTGATCCCTCCGTGGCCCCAGTTAAGTGCTTGAGGAGCCACAGCACACTCAGAGCTGCATCTCTCCTGATCTTTGTGCTTCTTGCTGAGGATCAGGTCTGAGATGAGAACTGCTGCAGGTCGAACAGCCTGTGGTTCAGCACTGTCTGCTCACACATGGTCTCAGCCCTCAGCAGGTTCTGCTTCTGCAGATAATGTGCGTGCATGCTGGCTACTGCCTCACTGCCCTGGTGAGTTCCTGGGCTTTTCTGTCTTCCAGTATTCATCCAAGGGCCTGTACCAGTGAGGCGCTGCTGGGCAGGGAATTTGCCTCTTCCTTGCTACATGTATCATTCATGTAGAGAAGTGGGCATTGTGGAAGGTGATGGGTTGTTTTTTAGGAGTTGGGGCTTGTGGGAAGTGAGCCTGAGCCCTGGGAACAAAAACATCTGCTGAGACCTTTTGGTCTCTCATGTTGAGCCCTTTTGGTGAGGGGCACACTGGGAGAAAAGAGTTTGTAAGAGGGACATGTGCCCAGTGACCCAGTGAGGTGATGACCTCTCCAGCATTTGGAGAAGCCTCATTCAGGGCTGTAGATGACCTCCTGCAGATCTCAGCCTCAGGAGGTATCCTGTATAATCTTCATGTCCTGCATAGTTTTCATAGCTAGTTTCTATCAGGACAGAGTTGGAAAGTATAAATAAGAAACTATTTGTACTTAAAAACCACAAATAGTATCTTATTTGTGCTTCTTAAACTTTTTGCCCGGCTCTAGTTTACATGCTAATGACTCTGATAAGCGTGGTGTCCGTGCAGTTATCAACTTCATACACTAGTCTTTAAATAACCAGTTATGTCAGAAAAATGAAAATTATTTAGCTAGAGGCTTTCCAAATAGCACTTTAATTCAAATTAAAGCTATTCAGAAGCTATGAAGAAAGAAAAGCTGCATCACTGAAGACTAGCTCTTCAGTAACTGAACTGTGTATCAAGCAGAACAAATATGTTAAGGTAGTCTCAATAGGGAGCTCATTAGTACAAGAACATTAGCCTTGGTTCCTAATAAGATTATCTAATACTCCATTCTTTTCTCCTGGTTGTTTTCATGAGCTCATAGGGAAAAAGTACATTTTATTTTCTAGCAATATTGTAAACTTGCTGACTTGCCTAATCTCATTAAGTATTACAGTGTTTATTTCTGTATCAAGGGACACTGCAGATAGTCTGTCAGTTTTAAAATGTAAATGTGAGCCTTCTGGTGCATATATTAAGGAAAAAAGTAAATAGGACATGTATATAGGAAAAGGGCAGGAGGTGGAGTATTATCTTTGTGGAGATACAAATCCAAGCAATGTGGTTATACCTCTGTGCTGTATTTATGCAGTCGACTTTTTCCAGCTATTGCTCTCCAACTCAAGATGGGGTTCCTGCTCTCATGTCTTTGCAGAGGTTTGTGTAAAAGGGCTGGGTCAGTGCAAAGAGGAGCTGACAGTCCTATTTCTGAGCAGGAGAGGTCATCTTTGCAGCAGATGTTGTAGCAGAGAGCGGGCAACAATCTTCTGAAGGCCTCCAAGGACTGCAACTCTTGATGTAGCTGCTGTGCTAAGGCAGGGCTGGAGGTGGTTGCAGCAAGTCCTAGACGTGGCTGTGGTCTGCAGCACTACTGAGTTCCCAGGTGACACTGCTTGCTTCTAGAGGTTTCTGTGGTACCGATGGCTTTTAACAACTGAGGTATATCTTGCCATCTTTGTCTGACAGACTGCAAACTCATTTTTTTTTCTCCCTTTGCTGCCATTATCTGGGATTTGGGAGTGTAGGCATCTGCAATGTTGAGCCATACCCATGTAGATGCGTTCATAAAGGAACTACAGTCAGGCACTATTTTGGCACTTGATATCTTGAGGCCCTAGTACTTTTCTTAGCAGCCGTTCTCTGTGAAACATTTCAGACTGTGTTCCAGGAGAATATCAGTTTCTGGCCCTGGTTCCTGTTCAGAAGTGCTCTTAACCCATCAGCTTGGTAAACAGAAGCACTTCTGGCATGGCATCCTCCACACGGCAGCTCAGAGGTTCTCCCCCAGATAGAAGGGAGGCACAAAGCCACTCAAGACTTCTTCCAGTTGCTGGTGACCATTCAACTCTTATTTTGAAAAAAGGCAAGTGAATGCAAATGAAAGAACACAAGTAGCTTCTTGTCTTGAAGAGGTGATAACATGCCCCTGGTGAGATTGTGCAGGCTGCATAGAGAAATGTTGGGTTACAACAGCTGGTGCAGATGTTAGCAGGTGTACTGATTTGACTGTCCAAAACAAGATTGGAAACTCTGAGTGGTGGAGCTGCACAGACTGGGAGAATGAAAATGAAATGTGAACAACATGGCTGATTTACGTACTAAGATATTCAAGTCGGTGAGGTAAATCAGGCCTGTCCAGATGCGGGTGGTTGTTTTTTCCTGAAACTTGGATATAACAGCTATTACACACCCTTTACTTTTTTGTTCTGCTTCAATTTCTCTGGTATTTGCTATACTATAGCAAAGTGTAGAATAACATATTCTTGCTCCATTGAAAAGCATTGAGGTGGTCTGGGCTATTGCAGAAATGAAAACTAGACCTAGATAGATGAAGAGACACGGCTACTTCAGAAGCCCTAGCAGTATTATCTGTCAGTTGCCAGGAACTGGGATGACACACAGAGTGGCCACTTTAGCCCAGCCAGCAGGTTTTGTGGCAGCTGCAGCTCTCTCACTCCGGTTATTAGTTCCTCCTCTAAGTTTTGGAAAATAACAACAGATGGATTAGTTGTTTAGAACAAACAAGGCAGCCAGGAGTAGAGCAGATCCAACTGTGCTGATATCCCAATCCTTCTCTAATGATCCATTAGTCCAGCTACTGATGTAACTCTGTGTTGTCAAGCAGGAATGACAAAACACGGTCCAACACGAATGGTAAAGCTTTCCTACCTTCTGTTCTGAGAAACAGTTGCCAGGATTTCCCAAAACAAGTTTTCTTTAAACAAAATATAATTAAAAAATTAAACTGTTGAGATTAAAATGAGTTTTTTTCTGCATATTCTCTGAGAAAGAAGGAAAAAATGATAGTTCAAAATGAGAAAACAAAATTAGATTTCAATTAATTTCTCAAAAGTATCTGAAAGGATTAGATGGCTAATTCTCATTTTCAAAAGCAATGTATACATTTATGTCTTTTAAAATATTTCAGCTGGGGACTATCTGTGTATTTAGACGTCTATACAAATCTGAAAATCTGGAATATATCTGATTGCTAATTAACTTCATTTAAAGACAGTATGATTAGTGCTAATCATAAATTTTTGGACAGAAGGTTTCTCTGTCAAAAAATGTTGTTTTTGTTAAACCCAGATGTTCTGTGGAAGCATGTCCATGTTAATGAATTCTTGTTTAGACAGAAGTGCAGCAAAATAAAACAATTTTTGCATTCTATTTTGATGTTTACAGAACAAGACATTTTGCTTTGAAACAGCTATTTTCTGTTTTGAGAAGTTATGTTGTACTTTACCTAAAAAAACTGAAAGGAGTTTAAATGAGGTAATAATATTTTAATTAGTTTAAAATAAAATCTAGTCCATTAAAAAGAACATTTCATTTGGAGTATAATTTCTCAAGGGTGTTTGAATTTCCTGTTTACTCTCTGAACTGTAGAAAGCTTTCAGTTTCTTTTAATTCCCTGTAAAAACAAAAAGTCCAGTTCTCCTATCAATCAATGTGGAAATACTGTCTTTAGAAAATTTTACTCAAACTTGTCCTTTTTCTTGTGCCATATTACCAGTTAGTAATGAATGGTTTAGTTTTTCTGACTCTGTATTCTGAATGTGGTTTTTGTGTGCTTGGAGTTAATATCTAGAACCTATGAATAATTTTTAGAAGTACAAGATTTTACCATTTCTGTTTTCCTGTGAGTACTTTGTTTTAGTGCAACAGAACACAGCTGTGCTGAAAGAGAAAAATTAAAGCAAAATGCTGACTGAAGTTTGAGAAAGTTCCTTCCTTTTTTTCCCTCTCATCCTCATGCTTCAGTTCTCCAGGCATGTGATCCAGATGGTTCTCTTCAGATTCAAGCATGAGCTCAAATTCTAAGCTAACAAAGAAAATTAACTATAATGAGTAGGGAAAAAAAATCCTAATTGAGTTTATCTGAAAACAAACAAACAAACAAATAAAACAAAACAAAACAAGATATAATGGCAAGAACAAATAAAACAGTAAGAATCTTACTCCATAGGGGGAAATATCTATGGGGGTATGAAAACAAACTAATTGAATTGTGATAAACGCATTGGATTTGTGTGTTGATGAAAATATTTTTATTTATAGAAATTACCAAGTAAAACTCCTTCAGAATCTAGCATGGTTCTTTTCCCTGGTAATTGAATTTTGCATGCATTTTTTTCAGTTGCAGTTGATATTGAGATCTGTTAAAGTTCGTTGTCTATGGTCCTGTAATGGTGAAAGCTCAGGCATTTCAGCTGTAGTGACAACAGGGTAATCAGCAAACAAAACGGAAGTAGGAGGTGAAAAAAGGCAGTACTGGAGTAGTTTGATAAACTGATGCTGACAAAGAGCAGGAATATAAAAGGTCTCATAAAACCAGGTGTGGATTTAGCCAGGAGAGTTGCTGGAGCAAACACAAATGACTGACTAAGGCCCAGCCTTGACTGAAGCAAATAAACCCTCCTGCACCAGTGGTGTCTCAAGAGCTTGTTTCAGATCTAGTGCAACATCAGAGGCTGGCTCCTGTACAAGCATATCAAGTATCTCCTTTCTCTCTCTGCTCCTCAGTGCTCTCAAAGAGAAGTGTGAAGGCAGATGAAGCAACGAACACAAACTGGATCTTTGCATTTTTGTGTGACTGAACCTGCTTTAGTGGACTCTTGTTCCCGGAGTTGCGAGGGAGCAAGGTGAAGAAACAGGTTCAGAGAGGCTTTGGAAATCACCTCCTGAGAGATGGCACAGCTGATTTTAGAAATCCCATGCAGAACCTCCCCACACTGTGCTTCCCAGCTCTTTTGATTGTAAGTCTGGGGTGCAGAAGTCTGCACAAAGTCCTTGGGATCCCCACTGGTTCTGCATCAGGCAAAGGGATCTGAGTCTACTGTGGAAGTAACGAAGGTGTATTTGCAAAGCAGTGTGCCTGAATTAAGCCCCACTCACCTAAACCACTTCGTTTCCAAGGCAGTGTGCTGTTCAGTAGTGATACCATCCCTCCTGTGAGGGTGCACTGGAAGCTTTCATAGCTTTGTTAGTAGAAGCAGATGCTGGGGCACTTCCTCAACTACTTCAGGTAGTCATAGTCATTTGAGCTATGCCATTCTGACTTGCACAGCTTAAGGGTAGCCCATTGTGTACGTTTTCAAACACAGGTGAGAAGACATGTTACTGAGGACATGAATGGTTAAATCCAGCTTGTCTGAGTCTGGATGAGGATGTCTGGCCGTGCTATGCAATCAGAAGCAAGAAGAAAAATGAGAGCCTGAGCTACATCAGCCGATGCAGTAAGGGTGGTTTGGCTGTTCTGACAGAAAACACTCCTTGATTATTCAGCTTATTTGATCTTAATATTTATTGTTCTGGGAAATTTTAAACGCACTAAATTAGGCAGAAATGATGTTAAGTAGTCTTTTAATCAAATAACAGTTTTGTAAATGCTGTTACATAAAATGAGAGGTCATGTTTTAACCTTTCCCTTAGAATAAAAGAAGGCATTATCATTTTTATGTGCAGCTCTATGTATATTATGCATTCTGTATAATGATTGTCAAGGGTCAGTTTTTCAAAGCCATTTAGGTGGCATTAATTTGATGAGTGAGTACCTCTTGCCCTAGATAGCTGTTTAAATCTCTCAGGTTTCTTTTGGATGCTATAGACTTTGTAAGGGGCAGAATCAACAATGCTTCGGTGATCAACAGGGATTTTTCTTCCTTTAGTGAACTGAGTGCAGTCACTGGATGTTGGAGTTGATATCAGAATTATTTAACTTTTTCTCTGTTGTTCTTTCTAATGTTCTCTTTTCACTTCGTTATAGGTCTGCAATATTACCACTTCTAAGCAGTCTGACTGCACATGATTACTGGCATGAAGATTCACACCAAAAGTACCTCTGCAGCAATTTTTCATGTTTGAATTTCCCAAGTGTTAGTTTTTTCAAGTAAATATGAATGTCTGTGGATAACTTTAAAACTGTCTCAGAGCAGAAACAATACCAAACAATAAACTTATTTTAGGTTGCTCTTTACAAAATAACTCATCGAATAACACAACATAGCAATTGTCCTTCAGATGTTTAACATAATTACTGAAATCAAATCAACATCAAGTCTCTTTTTCTGAAGTTTGTAAAAATATTTTCAGACAATAATTTCAGTAAGTAATATTTAATATTCAATGCTTATATGCTAGCAAAAAATAATGCACACTTTCAAAATTTCCATACTTATTCTTAAATCCTGCTTATTTGCACATAGATGTTACTGTTTATTCTGTGAATGGTTTTCACAGAAGATTAAGAAAGATATTTCTACAACAATACCTAATTACTTTTTTCGAATACCTGAATCTAACTCCTTTGTTCACTGTCAGTTCTACTGACAGAAGGGGGTGATTTCAGAGTAATGACAGAGCTACCACTTCTAGACTGCAAGTTTCTTGAAAGTGTAAATGTATCTGAATGACTCAGAAAGGGCAAGCATGCAAAACCTTAGCACAGGTCAGAACTAATGAATTTACGAAAGCATTTGTCTATTTGTGCTTTTCCTTTCGCGGGATTTTCAGGTATTTTGCATTGCCAACGCTCCTGCCATGAGATGTAGCAAAAATTCCTTCTGTAACTAATTCCTATTTTTAATTAAGCTTGTTGCATTACCTCGAAACTTCTTAAATATTAGTGAGGATTTGGAGATACTGGTTAATGCACTAATTAGGTAGAAACTAGAAGCCTTATCAGTTAATACTTCTACATTAACAATGTTTGGGGCGTTACTAATTTAGAATACTCTCAGAGTCTCTTACGTGCAGTCTTCCAATGACAGATTCACTGCCTTTGCAGGGAACAAAAAGAACCTTAGGGAAGTGTAGTTGTATGCACAATTCAATATACATGTCATTTATGTACTGTATAAAATTAAATTTTGTCTCTGGAGGCTGAATGAGGTATTCTTCCAAACCTTCCAGATTTTAAGATGTTACAACTAGGCACAAAGTAACGGACTCTCTTTGAAATGTTTTTTCCTTCCTTTAAAATTTCATTAAGGTGTTGTTGTATATTTCGTAGCAAAGGTACACTACAGCTGATCATTTGTTGATGGTATTGTAGTTGCTCTTCTGATACAAAGCTTGCATATGTTATAGCCATAGAGGGTCAAACATCAGAATGATTTATCAAAACTCTGCAAACTTAGAGGGCTTTTTTTTCCATGCCTCTTCAGTCTCATAAACAAAGCAGTGATCTCAATCACACATTAAAGTATGGAGAATCACTCTGCCTGGAAAAAAATGGGGAAAAAAGGAGAGAGAAAGGCAGCCTTTATACCATGCCTTGTTCTTAACTGATTCCAGAGGGTTTGTGGATTAAGCTCTGCATCGTGGGGTTATTTTCTTTTCATCTGTAAATACAGACTTGTGAAGCCTTGTGCAGTCTGTGTGAAATGCATGCAAAACGCTCCTTCTCCCTTCCCTACATTTCAGGTGTTTTTCCTGCTGCTCCAGAGCGTCTCTGTGCAGCGCTCCCAGTGCCAGCTGCAGATGCTTGGCAGCTGGCTCCTTGCACCCTCTCTCCAGAACGCTCCTGCTCCAGCAAAATCCTACAGCCACGGCACGATGGTAGTTACAGGAATTATATCAGGATAAATATTTGAAACAGGCTGTAGAAGTTATGTCACCGGAGACTGTATAAGGGGTTGTGAAAATGCGTGGGCTAATTTTCCCTTAGAGTGTAAACTTTTGGGACACAGATTTCTCTTTTCTGTGTGCTTATAGAAGAGCATATAGGGGGCCTACTGCAAATACTGCCTGGCTTTAGAAGCTGCTGTAATACAAACAGTAATAATAATATCTGCCTGCAATACAAGATTTGAAGAAAATGTTTGTTCATAGTGTACGTTGCAGGTTTCTATTTTGTTTCTGTGTGGAATTGCTCACTAGGTGTCCTCACAGGATCAGAACTCAGTGAATAATTTTTATAATCAAGGTTGGAAACGGTTATATTTTCCAAATCCTGAATGATTATGAGCTATAAAGGGAAACTAATGATGTATATTTGCCTCTGACTCAACTGTGAGATTAAGATGGACAGATGGAGATGGCCAACTTTATATCCATTTTTATACTTCAGATTTAAAACTATTACAGTTTTTCTTGGCTTTGTACAGATTCCATACAGGATATTGAGCTAATATAAACAATAAGTTAAGGTACAAGTAAAAGGTAATGTAATCATCTTTCAGCAGGAGAGAAAGAGGTGTGGAGTAATTAATGGTACACAAACAAAAACTTAATCAAGAATTTGAAAGCCTCACTGTCCCCCAAACATACTGCAGATAATCATGTTGAGTATGAGAAGGGTGCTAGTCTCAAATTAAACTTGTTATTTTTCCAGGAAAACGTTTTATGTTCCTTAGAGGTGAGTGCAACAGATTCACTTGATACTGAATGAATGATTGTTTCTGTATTTCTGTGTCTTCTGATTATTGATTATTTGCCATCAGTATAACTAAAACAACTCCCACTAGAAGGCAGCCTGTCTTTTACTTTATTTTATACCATTAGTCATCCTTCTTGGGAGGCTACTAACTGTCTTTTCTAAGCTAGTTTGTTAACACAGATTTTTCGATTACAGCACCAGAACTGACCACAATGTCAATTAATTTAATCTCCTCTATAACATAAGCCATAGATGTTTGGTAAAAAAATATAAGCAGTCACAGGCAGTCATAGTTGTACATCTAGAGCTGCTGCTTTTGGAAAGTATGGAACACACCTCACGCAGATTTTTGGCTCCAGCATGCTGCAGCCAGCTAAAGACTAATTTGATCCTTCGTACAGATTAGTGCTAAACAGGTTTTTCTTTCCTGCACAGCACTTGGGGAAAGGGTTGCTATGGAGCTGATAGACTGGCTCAGTACTACACAAACGAGCACATTTTTTTCCAATTTATTTGCATTTCTAAAACAGGGACCTGAACTGTGCATTGAGCGACCACTTTTTATTGGTGATAATGTAACCCTAATAGAGTGAGGAGTAATGAAGTAGAATTGCCTTTACACATATTCTTAATTATTTAAAAATATCAAAATATTTTGACAGTTTCTCCCTAGAAGTGTCATTAGCAAAACATAAAGCATAAACATGTCTTAAGAGAACAGAAGTTTGACATAGTGGAGTAGCAAATCCATCACACCTTCAGTAGATGTAGCAAAACCAAAGAGGGTTTTGTCTGGGAAAAAGAGATAGAAATCTATGGAAAACACAAATAAGCAGGTGTTTGAAACTTAGTAAAAAAATCCAGCTCAGAGTAGTGAGAAACTAATACTTTACTGTGAGATAAGCTCACAGATAAGCTTAGTATGTGAATTACTTTGAGATAGTAGCTTGTGTATAACCAGCAATGAAGAGCAAGTGTTGGAATTGCTCTGATTCTCACATAGCCTTGCTCATGTGCCCTGAAACACCCTGGTCAAGGAGTGATAACACATTATCCTCACTGCAGCTGCATTCTTCATCTGGAGCTTTTTTGAAGAACAGCTCGGAAGTTTCTCCACATACTTTGCATTGTGGCCATTAGTCACCTTTGCACAGTGTTGCTCTCAGCTTCCCAGTTTGACCCAAGTTTCCCACTTATTACCAAGTGCCATCTTCCTTGACTCTTGGACCAGCCCTATGGCTGATGGCCCCCACCTTAGTGAGATTTGTCCTTTCACTGTGGCTGTACTGTGCCTTGTAAACATCCTGGGCCATTCAAAGCTGAGGATCTAGGAACTCAGCTGGCATGTTCCTACATACTAATGTTTAGATATGCTCATTTGTCTTTTCCTTTAAGAGTTAATTCACAGATATACCTAATGTGGAAGCACCTGGCAAGTGAAAGCAATTATGTAAAGTCTTGTACAGAAAGAGAAGTGGCAAATGGAGGTATATACTTCCTGGAAAGCGTACTCACTGTTGTGAAATAGCAGCAGCTGGAAGGCAGTTATGCTAAAGGAAAACTAGAATTCATAGTGCCTGATAATTTAACGGTGAATGTGAGCAAAAGTGAAAAGCGATGGCAAATCTGAGGTATAAATACCAGAACAACCCATCTTAGACTGACACAGGCAGTACTACCTGCATTGCTCAGCAATGAAGAGGTATTTAGGTACAGTTGAAGCCTGTGGAACAATAACAGGAAAAGACCAAAGGTCAGGTAAAGGTGATTTATGCAGAAAATTATTTTTTAAAAAGGCAATTGTACATAAGCTGACTATGAAGGTCTCTAGGAAATACGTACTATATTCACAGAAACTATTTTAGTTTAGGAAGCCTGATCTACCTAGGATCTTAGTGTAGACAAACAGAGGAAATGAGCTTTTGCTGAGGCCAATCAAATTAGGTTTATATGGTTACTACTTGCCTGGGGAAGTTTATCTTCACCCACTAGAGGAGGCCTCTGTCTTTCGCAGCATTTGTGCCTATCTCTCTGTGTGATGACAACCAGACTGGTGCATGCAAACACAAAGTCATTGTCTAAATTAATGGCCGAGAATATAAGCAGTAAAAATAACAACAAAAAACCCCAAGAACAAGTCTCAAAATTAATTTGGTCAAACTGTTAATGAATAGTATTATGTTGGCAATGGCTGCTTGCAGATGAGATGCTCTTAAGAAGTAATGGATGGAATTCATACCCTCTGAATTACTTAAAATTTACAGTGGGTAATTACTTTGAGACTGAACTACAGGGAAATGTCCTGCACTGACAAGAGAATAGACTTATCTGATACAATGTTGGGCTTTTCTAACACTAATTCATAAATTTAAGCATATTTAGTTTTGTGCAGTGAGTGTTCAGTATATAAATGACAAAAGAAAGTGAAGAATGCTTTAGGGAATTAGCAGAGACCCAAATTTTCCTCTGACGAGACTGTGCTTATATTTCAATCAATGTTTTCCGAAATTCGGGAAGGAATGTTAAGGATCTGGCTGGAAGAAATGAATGTGGCACACATTTCAGTTACTGGACTCCAAAGCAGGGTTAGAAATAAGGGAAATAGTTATCTATGGAGAAGTGTTAAGTCAGTGCATGAGATCTCTAAATTATTCTGGGAACAGGCACAGCGGAATCCTGGTATAGAGAAAGGCCAAGATATTATCTTATTTTCTGCACGCCCTGCTAGAAGTGCAGTGTTTTCACAGCAGAAATGAAAGCAAAATGAAGTAGTAGGTACATAGTAACACTCTCTGCAATATGTCTGTCTGAGAAATAAAGATGGGAGTTCTAACGATCTGAAAAAGAAATTAAAGTTCACAGTGGAGAAGCTGGAAAAGGCTCGGAAAGGAGGGTAGATGCAGGCTGAAGAAGTGGTGTTTCAAAGGCCAAGCATAAACAAACATTTAAAAAGAGAGAAGAATAAAAGTTTTCAAAGCATGTGTATATTGCTGTGTCAGTAAATTCAGGTGAAAAAATTAAGCTGAGTAGTTGCTGAAGCAACTCTGAGTTTCGTGTGTGTTCACAGTGTATTGCAGAAAAGGCAGAAGTAAAAACAAATTCTGTCTTATGTTCTGTATAACTCAAGGATGCTAAGGAAGTGAACACTATGGTCTCTCATGGGTGCACATTGTGCTGCTCTATTCATGCCAGCATTCTTGGGGCTTTTAAAATCCATTAGCATATTCATGGCAGTAGAAACAGAATTTTACCCAAACATCCAGGTTCCTGTTCAAAAACTGGAGCATTTATAACAGGCAACTTTGTTATCCTCTGTTCTTTATTGTGCCCAAGTCTCACTACCTTGATGGCTTAGCTTCTTTGTAATCTGCTACAGTGACATGACCCAGTAGATGCCTTTTCAAAAGAGAAGCTAATCAAGTAGTTTATTTTCTGTAGACAGCAGTATTTGTGGGTAATTGCTTGAAGATCAGAGAATCTTCTCCACAGGATTTCTTTTCACGGTATTTTGACTTCTAAAGTATTCTTTCATTAGTGTCTTTTGAACAAGCTGGTTAGGTCAGCTCTGTTTAACTGCTGTTCTGCTTGGAAAACCAGAGGAGAGGCTGGACATGCAAGGACAGCCTAGTTCTCCATGTGCATTAATGGTTGCCGGCACTGCAAGAGGCTGGTTGAGTCCCCACCATAATTTGGGGGTGTCTCCAGAGTTTCTCTAAGTCATAGACGGCAGCACACCTATTACAGTGTCTTTTTACAAATGAAAATTGCCAGGATGGAACACCTGTGTGATTTCCAATACCTTCTGTGTGAGAAATCCCGGTAGATGGAGGCAGAAGTAGCCAAGTACCCAGTTCCCTGGCTATGAATATAAAGCATATGGAAAAAGTGTTATTTCTAAATCTTTCCTCTAGCAGTCTTCCTTGTCATCTAGTCATTTCAGGTCTGTTGATAGCTAACTGAATTACAGTTTTTAATAGCTGTATTTTCCTTACCAATGCAGTATGCCTGAATTAGGGCGTAGAGGATACTATGCAATTTTGGGTCAAAACCCAGAAAATGTATGAGCAGTTATGCTCTTGATCTAGTTAGTAAAAAAATGCCTATTTATTGTAAAGCACGATTTGGCATTTTTTATCCCTTGAAGTCTCCCAAAATGAACTTTGTGGGCAAAAATTTCTGCAGATAGATGACTGCTAGAGATTTTAGTGAGCAGAAGCAGCTGCAATGAACGCATCTATGAGATGATAAAGAAAAAACATGACAGTTCAGGCTGGACTTGCCCTATTTTGGCTGGACTTGCCCTATTTTATGTGGACTAGCAGTTTATTCCAGCTCTTCTTTCCTTTGCAGCCTCTTCATCCCAGTTTTGGAGCATATCTGGGCTGTCCCTCTATCTGCTCCTACTCAGCTCACACTGCCTTAGGTTAACGACTAATTCTTCAAGTTCATTCATACTGAGCTCGACCCTTGCCCCCGCTCTCTCTCACCTGTTTTGACCAGGACCGTGGCCGCCAGTAATTTTGTTGGGATGACATTCAGCATCATGTAAGCAGGCAAGTGGACAGCATGGAGAAACAGGTCCAATAAATGTAATTATAGCAAATAACATTGAAATAGGAGAAACTGGTGCATATGAGTCTGTCAGTAGGAGAGAAGTCTTACTTTTTACATACACTTTTTGTTTCCAAAAGCATAAGCAGACATTAGAGGAATAAATGATATTCAGTTGTAACATTACATTATTTTGCATCTTCTCTGTTTGCTCCTGCTGAAAAGTATGTTTCAGTTTGTGACTTTCACTACAGCTAGCAAGGTGGTTTAAATTTCAGGTATCAGCTATAAGTTGAAATGACACATGAAAACCTGAAATACCTGTTTAGATAAAAACTGGCATAAGAAATTAGCCTGAAGTTTATTTGCAAAACTATTACTGTGCTTATGCTTCTCTTTTATGATACTATAAAGGTCCACCATTACAACAGCCTGGACAATCTTTGGTGGTTACACACTGGCCATGGCACCTCCTGCAAAATCCAGGTGGGACCACAAAGTGAACTACAGACAATGATGATGTGAGAAAAGGAGATTGTTTATATATCAGTATGCACCCTAGGTCTTACAGACCTTTTTTTTTTTTTTTCTTATTTCCAGATAAGGCTAGATGGAAGTTGTTAATCTAACAAATACCATATCTGTTGGTGTATGTTTTCCCACTTAGCAGAAGATATACAAATATTTTCCATTGCCACTTGAATGACACATTCATGCTGTGTCAAATGGAATGATCTTTCCTCAGGGCCTCAGTATGAAGCTTTCCATAACACAGATGTTTTGGTACATTATTTCATTTTAGGGTTTTCATGTTTTCGTCATCACTACTATTATTATCATCATTAATGCATCAGTTTCTCAGCCAACACAGCAGATCTTTTAGCAGCTGCTACATGATCTTTGTTGTGAAGCTGAGACATTAAGATTAAAAAGTTACTTTTCAAGTGGAGGTGCTTCTACTTTAGACTTCTAAACGTGTATTTGAGGTGTCAAAATAGAGTGGCCATTAGACAGGCAGAAGTATTACGTTTGTTGAATCTGTGAACTTTAATGCACAAATATTTCTCATTTCAACAGTATTGGTCCATTTGAGTTGTCCAAAGCAATTCAAAGCATTCGTAGCTGAGCCGAAAAGTGAACTTGAATCTCTCCCTCACATTCTTGTA
>VWYH01007874.1:426-12065 GCA_013399365.1 Pampusana beccarii
CATGAGGATGGCTCTTCTCCGTGACAGCCAATGGTAAGACAAGAGGTAATGGGTTCAAACTGGAACAAAGGAGGTTCCACTTAAATTTGAGAAGAAACTTCTACTCAGTGAGGGTGACAGAACACTGGAACAGGCTGCCCAGGGGGGTTGTGGAGTCTCCTTCTCTGGAGACATTCAAAACTCGCCTGGGGGCCTTCCTGTGTAGCCTCATCTAGGTGTTCCTGCTCTGGCGGGGGGATTGGACTAGATGATCTTTCGATGTCCCTTCCAATCCCTAACATTCTGTGATTCTGTAATTGATTTATCAGGAAATCTTTCCTATTCTTCAGTGAAAATATGTAGTGTTACTAATACGAGGTGAAGGAAGTAGTGAGAATTTACTTTATGATGCTGAAGTTGGAAAGGCTATTTTTAGACTAGTTAGTCTAAAAAAACTGGGAGAGAGAATAATTAACTATGTAGATTTGAACACTTTCAAGTATGTCTCAAGTACAGAGGTTCCCAAAAAAGAAGCATAGAATGTGGTAAAATCTCTAAGTATCTTCTAAAGTATAGTCTTAATTTATGTACCATAAGCAGGAGTACTTCAGGGAATATATTAGCAAGGTGCTTTTATGTAACTTTGAATCAGTGTTCAGAATTTACTTTTTGAGTTGCCAAAGCTGAATACAGGTGCATGTGTTGCAGTGATACTGATGCATTTTGTGAATACGTCACTTAGGACACAGTCCCACGTTCCTGCTTTATCTACAGCTATTATTAATTTAACAAATGCAAGTGCATTTTTATTAATTTTTTTAATAAAATAATTTTATATTGGAGTTTTTGATTTTAAAAATGCAAACTGTTGTCCTTTGAAGGGAACATGGCTAATTATTGGTCTCTCTAGTTACTACAATAAGGGTTTAATATGCTCAAGACTTTCAGGAAGCTTTGAAAGAATTTTATTTCACAAAGGGTAAAGGCTTAAAGAAGCTGAAAAAGCTCTGGAGTTATTTCTGCCTCTACTGTAGTGGAAGTTCAAGGCCGTTCTGTTCTTAACCTGAATAACACATTTCAATGTAGTTTCAAGCCCTTCAGAAACACATTGATATATTTAAACTAAGCGATTTACAGTAAGGACAGCACATGTATTTTCCTCTTTGCTGCACCATTTAACTGGTTTTATCAATGAGTATTTATGGATGTCTCTAATAGGGTAATTACAGGATAACCTTCATAAAATAGGCAGCAGACAAGCCAGCACTTGTGATTTTTGGCTCTAAACTATGCAGTGGGAAGAACCTATTAACAGCAAATTTATAAGCAATGAGGCTTAGAATATTAGAATATATTAATACTGTGTATTAGAGAACAGGAAAATGGCACAGATGCTCTACTATACATACATCTGATTAGACATAGGAGCTTTCAGGATGGGAATTGTCTGGTTTATGGGTATGTGAAGCAGAGAATAAGAAAGAAACTCCAAAAAAGTCATAACCACACCAAAAGTTTAAAAAGGCAAATACAAATACAGAAATGTATGTAACTTGCATAGTAATAAATTTCATAGAAGAAAAATAGGAATTGGTTAGTTAAATGTTCAAATTCCAGTTGTTAGCCCTGGTGTGTGGAGATGCTTCTATTTCTTTAATTTAAATTTGAATGGGGAGAAGTGGAGGAGTGGGTAAATTGGTACAAATATTGTGGTATTTTTATTTTACTTAATCCCATCACTTTAAAGTGCTTGCAGTTTTTAGAGGGCAGCCACCACACTAAAATGACTGTGACTCAAATGTTAAGAATATAGAATTTGATCAGAAGAAAAAGCTGACACCAAGCAAGAGGGCAGTTAAGTTGTATAACGGAATTATTTCTGAGTAATAGGTACATAATTTCTATGTGGTTTTAGAGTCCGTTCAAGCTTCCACTATAAGCCGATGTAAACGTTACTTAAATTGAAAGTTGCAAAACTGCTCAGTGCTAAAACCTTAAACAGTATGTTTGGCATTATATAATTGGTCTGATTTTAAGTGTTAGGCCCTGAGCCTTCAATATTTGAGTAATGCTAGAGTAGAATATTGGTGAGGATAAAAATTCTGTACTATATAAAACCAACATCAAAATACAGAAGACCTATAGCTTACTGTTTTGCATTACAACAGTAAGTACATGAATTGGTGCTTGTAATGGAATTTATAGAATGGTAGAATGTCCTGAGTTGGAAGGGACCCACAATGATCATCGAGTCCAACTCCTGTCCCTGCACAGGACAACCCCACAGTTCACACCATTTGTCTGAGGACGTTGTCCAGTCTCTTCTTGAACGCTGTCAGGCTTGGGGGTGTGACACCTCCCTGGGAGCCTGTTCCAGTGTTCCACCACCCTCTGGGTGAAGAACCTTTTCCTAATGCCCAACCTAAACCTCCCCTGGCACATCTTCCTGCCATTCCCTTGGGTTCTGTCATTGGTCACCAGAGAGAAGAGATCAGCGCCTGCCCCTCCTCCTCCCCTGTGAGGAAGCTGTAGCCGCCATGAGGTGTCCCCTCAGTCTTCTCTAGGCTAAACAGACCTAGTGACTGTAGCCGCTCCTTGTAGGGCTTCCTCTCTAAACCATTCACCACCTTCATGGCCCTCCTCTGGGCACTCTCCAGTAGCTTTATATCCTTTTTATACTGTAGTGCCAGAACTGCACATAGTGCTCTGGGTGAGGCCCCACCAGTGCAGAGTCGAACAGGACAATCACCTCCCTCGCCTTGCTGGCAATGCAGTGCCCTTATAAACCAAGTAAATATAAGATCCCTCAGTTATCGTGTGGGAATGTAGTAATGTAGAAGTGTAGCACAGCTTTCAATGTTTTGCCTTTCTGTCCTTGTAGGCCAATAGGTACTTCGGGTAGAGAGGTGGACTGTGAGGTGACGGGAAGAGCTGGGAGGACCACAGGGATCAAAGGTGTGATTCTGGTTCTCCTCAGTGGTTTGGAGCATAACTGGCCAGCTGCTGGTGGCATTGTGCAGAGGTTGATCCTGCAGCCAGTCCTAGCTCATGTCCTTGTCTATGGCTGGGACAACGCGGTGTGCTGTGCTCCCCTCAAGTTTGCAAGTGATACCAAGTTGGAGGGGAGTAATTGATATGCAGAGAGGGAGACAGGACTTCTTATAAGTTGACTGTAGATGGGGGTGTGGAGAGACAGGAACTTCATGATGTTCAGCCCAGACAAATGGAAGTCCTGCACCTGGACTAGTCTTGTGGGAAAGACAAGCAGGCAGCAGTGGAGGAACTCCAGCATGTTTAAATAAAGTAATTCCAGTCTGTCATGAAGTCACAAATGTTTTGGGAATTGAGTGCTATGTACAACAGGAGCTTTTTTAAAACTTTTAAAAAAAAAAAATAATAATGGAATTGGAACAAGTGAAAAAACTTTTCTGGAGGAAAATATTAGATTTAGCTTAAATCTTGTTATGAACTTGCTTGGTTCTTCCTAAAGTTGTCACTGATACCAATGGACATTTTTGCCCCTGAAAACTGAGTTTAGAGATATGTTAGTCCTGAATTAACTTTATTTTAATAACAAATACATACATATGAACTAGGATGCTGGTAAATGCAAGACATTTAGTGAGAGAGGGAAGCTCATATCAAGATAAAACTAAACTGATTTTATCCTCGCCCCTGATAAGTATTGCCGACAGTATCTCTTCTGGCTCACAAGTTTTGATTATCTTTTCCAAAATTTAACAGTGAAGTGTGGCAAGATTGTAACAATGTCATGCTGTGAAGGATATTGCATTTGATTTTAACTTCCCAGATTAATCTCCCTCATGAGGAGATTACACAGTAAAATCTTATTTATTTAAGTTGATATTTGAACCTTACTTTACTTTGCAGTTATGGCTGTCATGTATTCATTCCGTAACTATTGGTTGGACGTGGTTTTATTTGGCGTGTTTCTCTACCTTAGTTTTGCTTTAGGTTGTGCTGCAACAGGTGTTCATACAAAGTGAGCACAAATTACCCATTTTCATATGACTTCTGCAGCAAGTGTGCTGAACCTTCTTGCTAGATTACCACAGACACGAGAAGTAAGTAGTTTCAGTTAGGGACTCCTGTTTTAAAGAAGTCAGAAAAATTACTTTCACCTGGTCTTGTTTGATTCTTCTAGTGTCTGACTGGAAGAAAACAAATGCATTTTCCATTTCAAGCATATTTCCAGAGAGTATCTTGTAAAAACATGTAGCATGGTATAGGTTATCCACAGTTACCTCCAATGCACTGCAAAGGACTGAAAAAAAAAATCGGTCATGAGAAAATAAAATGTCCTAAGACAAGAAAGCTGCATTGCTAGATTTCAGTTTTCAGGTTGTCCATCTCTTTATAGATGGTTTTGTTTACAAATCATAACTTCAGATGTATGCTTTTAGAAAACCTGCTGGAATTTGTTGCACTTTTCTTGCATCTTAACACTCTTGCCAAGTACCAAACTTGCCTGATCGTATGCTGGTTTGCACCTCCTTATTACAGAGAAGCTAAAAATCAGTCAGAAGTACAGGGACACATAATGAGCAGTTCATCCATTTTATAATAAATCCCTCTCATTGCACTGTACAATGAAGGCATAGTGACAATAGTAGGAACAAATCTTCAAGGTGTTACAGTGGTGCTTGTACTGTCAGTTCTCTTCATGTCCAGACACTGATTTTTGTGTAAGGAGACGTTTGATGACATGCAGATTGTTGAGGCTTTTTGCAGCATTTCTTCATGCCCAGATTTTTCTTAGGCATTTTTTTGGGGAATTATTTCTCCTCCAGATACTTCCATGGATTAGGGCTTTTTTTTCAGCGTTGTAGCATTATATTTTTCCTCTCCTGATATGTGACTGTTTGTGGGAATAACTCTTTTTTTAATTTGGTTGCAGTAGTAGTATAGTAATGTCCTCTGTACGACCACCCACAAGACAGCAGGTAGCTCCACTCCATTATAGCTCTTGTACTAACAATTGCAGCAAACTGTAAGCTGAAGACGCACACCTGCTGGCACAGGTTTGAGCTATTGAGTGTCCTAGTTGTGTAACTGCTGCTAGATAGTGAAAGTATTTTAAATATTTAAGGGTCTTAATTTCTGTAATTTGTACTTCCTGTATGTTTCACATCTGTCCTATCTTTGATTTATTTTTTGTCTCCTTTCTCCTTTCAAACTGTTGCATTTATCTGCTTCAAAATCATATTTTTAGTTTTAACCTTTGAAGGTAGAGGAAATCAGGATCTTAGGAACATTTTTTTTTTTTCCTTCCAGCTGGTTTTAATTTGGCTATACATATCAATACATCACTCATACACACCATTTGCTGTCGTGGTTTAACCCGAGCTAGCAATACAACCACAATAGCTGCTCACTCATCCCCTCCCTCAGCCCCCCCAACAGGGGAGAGAATCAAAAGGGAAGGGAGAAACTTGGATTGAGATAAACACAGTTTAATAAAATAACAAACTACTAATACACTACTAGTAAGTGTATATATATATATATATATATAAAATAGAAATAAAAGATACTCAAGGCGATTCCTCATTAACTCCATCCACAACTGAGCAGCCAGTCCCAGCAAGGAGCACCCGGTCCCCAACAGCAAAAAAAGACGAAAAAGGCAGAAAAGCCCAGAGGCTTCTGCAAAATGGGAAAAAGCCAAACTAAACGTCCCAACCGAAACTTCCCGGCTACCCCCAGAGAGAGAGAGAGAAAGGGAAGAACCAGAGAGATCAGTAGAGCCAAAACCAGAAGTTCCCAACTCTCCTGAAATAAATAGTGTGACGCTAATGGGATGAAATAATAGAAGTGGTTTTATTTCTGGTTTGGTGAGGGTTTTGTGTTTTGTTCTGCATTTTTTTGTTGTTGTTTTGTTTTGCAAAGCATATGTGTGGGCCAGATGTGTAACAGTTTTGGTGCATTTTATACTTTTCTGAGGAACAGGTTTCGCCTTTTCCTGTTTTTCTCTGAAGTGTGCCACAGCAGACCAAGCTTAGCTCAGCTAGTATTCAAACGCTTGTCTGCTGATGGATTTCAAACCAGGCATTAGTATGCATTCCCTGTCCATAGAGTTTAACTGAGAGTACCCAAGTCATTAGCTCAGTTGGCCCTGTGTAGGGATGATTAATAACCTTTCAAAAGGCCAACTCAGTTCATAAAACATCAATGTTGATGTCTTCTTTTGCACCTCTTGAGGTGAACGCTTTACTCATTATCACCTGAATTCAATTCTTCATCCTCTAAAAAAAGCAAGGTCTTGTATTTTAGTCTCTATATTGGAAGTGCTGAAAATAGTGGCTGATTTTGTGCCATATGAAGGAGGAGAAGGACTTTTGTGGTTGCGTCTTATTGGAGGAGAGAGAGACTTGCTGTTTTTAATCTTTCAGAAAAAAATGACGTATCAATAAAATCTGCTAGACAGTATCAAAATTGTCTTTGGCAGTTGAAAGAAGTGCACACTGTAGCACTTGGGTGCTATACTACTGAATGCCTCTTATCTATCTTGAATAGTGACCGCTAATGTATAGTATAAAATAACTTTTTGAAAGTTCTGACTTCATTTTTTAATCACTTCTTTGGGTTTCTATTTAAGTTTTTGTGGTATCAATGAGATTTTTGCTTTTGGGTTCATCTCTTTTAATGATGTTTGTGTCTTTTTGTTTGTTGAGGGCTTTGTGACTTGATAATTTTTACTTGGTAGAGGGAAACGGGAATGTAGTAGCTTCTATTGTTGACATTTACAGAATGTCAGTGCAGTCTGCACAAACTTGTTAAACAACACCTCAGTATTGAACTGGGACCTGAAACTGAAACTTTAAAACATTATCCGACTGAAATCTCTTTCTTCTCTTGGCTTCACTTTACAATTCTTCTATGACTTGAGGTCTGACTTCTTAAGGTATCACTTAATGTGTCAAAAATTATTTCATGGCCTCTGGATCTGTTAGTTTTCCTTCTTTGCTCTGTTTGCATTTTGGTAGGATCACAGTGCTTAGAAGGCTTTAGTGAGTGTCTGTCAACCTGAAAAGTGCTTTATTTACAAGCCAAGCTGAAGAGGAGAAAATAATTATGGATTGTTGTTTGGTTAGGGTTTTTGGTTTTAGTTTGGTGTTTGTTTTTTTTTTTTTCACAAAGTACAAAGGGGAGCAACACAGTGGCAGTAATATGTAAAATGAAAAAAGTATAAGAGACTTTTTTTTAATCTGTTTAGATGGTCTTAGTACTTCTACCAGTGGGTTGTTTCCTATGTTCTGATTTTCTTTGGAAACTGTTGACTTCTTGGGCAGATCAAACATAAAAATGTCCTAAATGAACTATTTGCAAACTGTTAATCTGCAGAGGTGCAAACAGTGAATCCTGTTAGAGGTAGAATGTGAAAGTATTACTATGGAACATACCCACATTACGTGGGTTTTAACAATCCTGTTTGATAAAAATTGAAAGGAAATTATGATCTTAATGTTTAGTAAAGACAGTGTTAGTGATCGTTGCAATTACTGGAAACAGGTTTGTTTTTTTTTTTCCAATTATAACTAATAACGTGTCTCTAAGGTGGTAATGAGTTTCTGGGGGGGATTTGTGTGGAATATTAACAGTTGCTTTTGTTCAGTTTTATGAAATGAAAAGGATGTCGTCCTTCATAATAGTGTAGTACAATGTGTATAGTACAGGATCTATAACATGCAAGTAAATAAGTTGCTCATTTTTGTGCTCTAAAATCAATTCATGAAGAAGACCCCCTTTGTAACACTGGCAGTATACATTATTTTTTGGAGTAATTTTCAGGGGAAAAATTTTCACAAATCTAAAGCTACTATAAGCAGTAAAATGTTACTGCAAATGAAAAATTAATGCATAGTAAATCATTAACATGTTTTTAAGACACTATTTTCTATTTAAAATGTGTAAGACTTATTTCTAGATTCTTTTTTTTTTTTGAGACATTTCTGTGCCTGTACAGTATCTATTTTTCTCATTAAGTGTGAGTCATCAATTGTGTCTTAAACCTGTTTCCCAGTTTTTATTTGTTTTGAAATTTCGTGTCTTAAGTAGTAGCCAGGGACACATTGAGCTTCACAGCTGAAAGATTAAATCTGAAGCCAAATTTCATTTAATTGGGTTATGAATAAAGAGAAAACCATAGTCTTCCACCTTACTGTGCAGAAAATTTGGAGCCTATACAGACTACCTGGAGTATATTCCTGTAAGAAGTATGCCTGTGAAATATCAGTAATTAATCCTATAACATAAGGAACTATGCGTTTTAAGATACACAAATCAATAGGCCTCCTTCAAATGGAGAAGAATGCAAACTGAAAAAAAGAGCTGGTGAGAAAAAAAGCTGGTGGCATTTAGTCTTACCTTTGTACACATGCCCATGCACAAACATAATGAGGAAGATGGTTCAGTTAGATGTATCCAAATATTGCATCATAAATAATAAGGTAAACTTTATCCTTTGGTGTCTTTTTAATTGTGTTTTTCTGCCTGTAAATTACCTATTTCAGTGAACCCTTTAGGAAATGGAAATAGCATATTGACTGAAAACTGCTTTGATCACCTGCTATTTATTATACTTCACCATATTAAATAGCATAGATTAAATCTACTAGATATAACTAGGTTAAAATCTATGCCTAATCACATTAAATCTAGTAGATGTAATGAACCGCTGAAAATCTTTGAAGTCAGTAAAATCCTTGATGGAGAGAACTGCAAACAATTTCTCTGAGATTTCTTACAACTAGTTATGGGGAAGCACAAATACAGACACTTCAAAAATATGTCTTGTAACTGACTTGCCAAGAGTTCATGGAAGAAAGACGCAGAAAGCCAGCCATCCGCCACAGTAGCTTTTGGCTTTTCTGACAATATAGTGGGTATTTCCATACAATTAATTTTAATGTGGTGTCTTGTGTCTGTGGTTGTAGATATTCAGCTTTTGTTCAGTTTAGCACTCTGAAAAATAACCTTTTCAAAATACTCTGTTGTTTAAGTACAACATCATAAGTCACTTCTTCACATGACTTTGGAAAGTTAGCACTTTATGTAATATTTTGAAGATGTGGCTTAGGTAAACTTTCAATTCGTGGAGGTGATCTTCACCTTAAGCTTGTGCTAGTTACGTAGTTTATGTTCTGGGATATGGAAGCTGTTGCCAAAGTCCTTCAGCTGTCCCCTAGTTGCATATCAAAGTGAGACCTACCTTTGCACAATTCTGTCTTGCCACAAAATATTCCCTGATGAGCCTTTATTTGGTGGAGTACCTTTAAAAATTACTGTTCAAGGAGGTGTATGTCCTTCCTTGATTGCTGTGGCACCAGGCTGTAAGGGGCCACCCGGAAGATGAGGAGGATGGAAACCGGTTACAGCTCGGGGTGGCAGGTGAACACACCCTCAGCCTGCCCCACCTTCCCAGGTGCCTGTATACAACAGGTATGAGGCCCCAGAATTGGATGGGCAAGCAGCTGATACTGCTGGTGAAGACCCTTCTGGGGAGGAGGGACCCTCCAAGCAGCCCACGCCCCATATGAAACCCAGCAAACACATTAAAACCTCACACGTAAAGAGAAAAAGAAGGGTAACTATAATAGACGACTCCCTTCTTAAGGGAACAGAGGGCCCGATATCCCCACCCGACCCAACCCACAGGGAAGTCTGCTGCCTCCTTGGGGCCAGGGCAAGAGATGTGGCTCAACAACTCCCCTGGCTGGTGAGGTCCTATGGTTATTACCCGTTATTGGTTTTTAACGTTGGCAGGAAAGAGGCAAAAATAATATTAAGCAAATCAAAAAGAATTTCAGAGCTTTGGGGCAGCTGGTCAATGGCTTAGGTGCTCAAGTGATTTTTTTTTTTTTTTCTCCACCCTTTCAGTTGCGGGCAGGAATACAGAATTGAACAGACAGGCCCAGCAAATCAGCACATGGCTAAGCGAATGCTGTCATCAATGGAACTTTGGGTTATTTTGACCATGGGAAAGTCAGTCCTTTGCAATGACTCTTAACATCCGATGGAATGCATCTCTCAGAGAAGGAGAAATAGGTGTTTGCCCAGGGGCTAGCAAAACTGATTGATAGGCTTTAAACTAGATTGGAAGGGGGAAGGTGGTGGTAGCCGGCAGGTCAGTGACGAGCAGTGGGATGGCACTTCAAAGATTGAGGAGGCACTTGGCAGGGAGATTCCTCAAACTGCGCCACGAGGTGAAGGGCACAGTCAACCACACTTGAAAAGCTTCTACACTAATGCGCGCAGCATGAGGAGCAAGCAAGATGAACTAGAAGCCTTGGCCTGGTCCCAGCAATAGGATATAATTGGCATTAGTGAAACCTGGTGGGATGAATCCTGTGACTGGTGCGCCATGATGGCAAGTTACAGGGTATTCAGAGGGGATAGACAGGGCAGGAGAGGCAGGGGGATGGGGGGGTGGCACTGTATGTAGCAGAGGGGCTGGAGTACATGGAGCTGGCAGCTGGTGATGGCAAAGTTGAGAGCCTCTGGGTAAGGATTAAGGGTCAGACAAATAAAGCGGAAGTGATGAGTTATTCTTTAAGGAACTAAGTGAAACCTCTAAGTCATCTGCCCTTGTCCTTACGGGGGACTTCAACTTGCTATATGTCAACTGAGATTATCATACAGCTGTCAGCAACAGCCAGCTGAAGCATCTGGACGGTAACTTCTTGGTGCAGGTGCTAAGGGAACCAACCAGGAAAGGTGCCTTCCTAGATTTGATTCTCACTAACAGAGAGGGTCTTGTGGGAGATGTGGCAACCGGTGGCTCCCTTGGCCACAGCAACCACAAAGAAGTCAGATTTAAAATCTTTGCTAATGGGAGGAAAACATCCAGCAAGACCTTAACACTACATATGAGAAAGGCAGACTTCAGGCTGCTCAGAGAAATACTTAGTAATATTCCCTGAGAAGAAGCTTTTCAAGGTGTTGGGGTCCATCAGTGTTGGTCATTTTTCAAGTACCACCTACCAAGAGCACAGGACCAGGCAATTCCAAAATGCCGAAAATCTAGCAGTGAGGTAAAAAGCCAGCTTGGTTGAGCAGGGATCTTCTTGAAATACAGTGAGGAAGGAAATTACGTTCTTGGTGGAAGCAAGGTCAGGCAACATGGGAGGACTACAGAGATGCTGCTCACCACTGTAGGGAGGAAAGTCATGCTGCCAAAGCTCAACTAGAATTGAAGCTGTCCAATACTGTGAAGGACAATAAAAGGCTTTTTAAAATATATTAATGGCAAAAGGCAAGCTAGAAATAACATTGGCCCATTAATTGATGAGCATGGTCACCTTATTAACAGGGGCATAGGCAAAGCTGAGATGCTTAATGCTTTCTTCGCCTCAGTGTTCAACATCGATGATGGACTTCGGGGCCCCATAGCCCTGGGCCACGGCTGCGAGAACGATAAACTCCCAATCAATCCAGAACATGTGCAGGATGTGCTACTCCAGCTAGATCCCTACAAGTCAATGAGGCCTGATGGGATTTGTTCAAGGATGCATAAAGAACTGGCTGACATCATAGCAGGACCTCTCCATGATTTTTCAACACTCTTGGGAATCTGGAGAGATCCTGGAAGACTGGAAGCTGGCAGACACTGTCCCCGTCTACAAGAAGGGCAACAGGGA
>VWYH01007876.1:0-54765 GCA_013399365.1 Pampusana beccarii
AGGCAGCGCAGGCAGTACAGGCAATGCAGGCAGGCTGCATGGCTGCCTCCCCACCTTGACTCTTCTCGTGCAGGCATATGGCACAAGGGCCAGGTGATGGGGACGAGTTGGGGAATGCCTGTCTGCCCTTCCAGCTCCTGTTCCCTAGAGGTACCATCCACATTGAACTCTACCTCTGGTATTTCCCAGCTGGGGCACAGAGGGTTAATAAATTAGTTTTATCATCACCTTTGTGACTCCCAGATTCTGGGCTATTCTGAGACTTAACAACTCCCTGGCATATGTTGGAATAACACTGGGGAATTGCTCTAATAAGGTCAGCTCCCTTGTTCGCCTCTAACAGCATCTCCAGTCTTAGAGGACATAGCAGCCCACCAGAGCAGCAGCTGAGCAGAAAGGTGTAAACCAAGGAGGCACTCAGGGCTGTTTCCATCCCTGCTGAGGGGGCAGAGCGGTCAGGCCTGGCTGGGGGGTGGTGGTCTCAGAGACAGCAGCACAAAAGAATTAGAAGGTGATTCTTCTTCTGCAGTGCTGGACATAGAGAATGAGGCACCTTTGCAGCTGATTTAAAGCATTTATGATATCTTAGGAGTTTTTTTTCCTCAGTGTCGGTTGAGGGTTTTTTTTGTGGGGGTTTTTGTTTGTGTGTGTGTGTGTGTGGTTTTTGATGTTTTTTATTGTTGTCGTGGTTGTGTTTTGTTTGTTTTTTTTTTAATTAAACTTACGAAGGAACAGAGTCTTCCCAGGGCTTTTGGCAAGGTCAGAGACTCTACAAAATAAACATGGGGATGAGCTTCTCTACCCTCTGGATGGTCATCTGCTATGGAACAAATAAACATCAGGGGCCTGGCTTTGAGTCAGATCGAGGACCCAAATGTCCCACACCGCTGGGGGTGCAGTGCTCTGCTTCTGCTTGTCTCTAGGGGCAGTTCTGCTGGATTTAAGTATTGTTGCTGTGCCAACGAGAGTACGAGCAAGCACCATTTGACCCCCACAGGCCCTGGCAGCACAAGGATCCTGGTCCAGCACTTCTGAGTGCAGAATGGATCTGTGCCAGCAGGAGAACCTCTGGGAGACTCAAGAGACTGCAAGATGATCCTGGAGGAACTCAAGCAGGAGCAAATCCTGCGTTAATTTGCAGTTGGAAACATTTTCTCCTACTTCAACTCCCTTCAAGATTAGATAGTGTCTGTCCTTGGAGAAGGTAGAGAAAGATGGAAGCAAGTCTCTGTTCCTTTAGCTTCTAGCTTCAAAAGAGCTTGGAGGGAAAAACCCATGCCCATAGCCTCCCAAAGTGATAAAGGCAAGGAAATCAGAGTCTGTAGTTGCTGAGAGAACCTTCCTTCTCCTCTCATCCCAGGTGGAGTAACTTTGGCATTTAATCCAGTGGGAGCAGACATCTATAGATGGTCCAGGGAACATCCAGAAGTGTCCTCAGAACTGCTCACCTCTTGTTTCTCTGAGGGGTGCATCTGCGTGGTTTTTCCCACTTCAGTTTGCATGTGTGGGATAAAAAAGGATACATCAAGCTTCCTAAGTGTCAGTTTCAACAGGGCTGATGCCCTTGTATGTTTGTATATGGCAGACCAACTTGTTTCTTTATTGCCATCAGGGTGGTGTGTGGTGCCTGGGTCTAGTTTTGCTACATCTTTGGGATTTGTTTGTGAGGAATTTAGATGGGTCCATTGCACTTGTTTGTTGTGGGGAGGCAACTCATTCCTGTAGGGCTACTGGCTGCCCCTGTATACAGTGTTCATGGGTTTGGTGTCCTGCCTCTGAGGCTGCTGTATGCCTGTGAGAAGGCTAGGGGCAGTCCTGTACTCGCTGGGTTTGGATTTGCATGAGGTCATTTCTCTCCCAACAGAGAGAAAAATGTACAAGGGGGTCAAAGGATATTACCACCCCCCCGTAGCTCTGCAGGTGTGAGGTGGATGGAGTAATTACATCGTTCTGTACTTATACAATAACTAGCAGGATGGGGAAGTGGGCCACAGGTGAGCTTCTTTAGATGCAACTGGACATCACAATATCACACATTTAATAACAGTGCTGCTTGCACTGGGAGTGTGTGGCAGAGTGATTTCTCTACAGTTCTTGTGCTGCATGAACGAAATCATTAGTTTCCCATCAGAGGTTACACGTGCTTGTATGTCTGTACTCTCGTGCATGTGAGTGCTGCTGATGGCAGTTTGGTGTTGTATTTTCCTAGAAGCTGTTGCAAGCGTGTTGATATTTCTGCTGAGGGGAATATCTTCACCCAGCTGTTGCGTGTGTGTCTGTTTGTGCGAGGCTGGGGTGCAGATGGTGTCTGTTCAACTGCAAGCGGAGGTTTCAGAGCGTTTGCATTTGTTCTCACAACCTCTGTGCGTGCCCCTGTGAAGGATACAGTCAACTGGCACACAAACATGTGGGTGTGAACTGGCCATGAGTCAACGTAGGTGTTGGAGCAGGTTTCTAACATCAGAGCAGCGAGGGGCCAGCACAGCCTCTGAGCAGGGAGCAAATAGTCTCACAGCGCTAGGATGGACCTCGAGACATTTCTGAGCAAGATTATACGGTGTGATTGCCTGGAATAGCAGGAGACTGGATTGCATATCTCAGGGAGCCAGTTCCCATCCAGTGTCATATGTTCCTAAGTTTCTTTGTAGCTGTTGCATGTCTGCGTGTGTCCAAGTGAGACAGACAGTCCCACAACAGCTGTGGTGAGTGCCAGGGATGCATCATGTCCCTTCAGCCGTGGGTCTCTGCATCTGCATGTCTGTGCAGGGGTTATTTACATCTAGTTGTCTCTGTGTTTGTGCTTTCTGTGAAGGAGCTGGGAGTAATTTCTTAAGAGTCAACCTATGTTTGGTGAGGTGATTTCCTAGCAGCTATTGCCTGTCTGCAATATTTGGGGGCTGAAGTGTGGCTGGCTCCCCAGCACCTGGTGCACATGGATATTTGTCTCTGACTGTGGGCAAGACCTCCATCAGTGATGGCATGTGTGGGTTTGGGCATAGGGAGGTGGAAGGTCTTCCAGTAAGCTGTTGCATGTACGTGAGGGTATCTGGCTATGGGTGATTTCTGAGGAGCTGTTGCATTTCTGTGCGTGGTGATTTGAGGTGGTGTATGAAACACAGTCTCCCCGGAGCAGTCACATGCGTGTGCTTGTGTATGGATGAAAGGTTTTCCCCACCTCCTGTTGCATTTTTATGTGTTGATTTTCTTATCAAATACCACAGGAACATGTATCAAGGTGTAGTTTCCCCCAGCTGTTGCACATACCTGTGTCAGTAGGTGTACAGCTGTTGCATGCATACATGTGTGTATGTAGCTCCTCAGGAGCTGTTGGTTGTATCTGTATCATTCCTAGAAGCTGTTGTATTTTCCTGCGGGTGTCTTGATTCTGAGAAGCTGTAGCCTCTGTGTGTGTGTGTGATTCCGCAGCAGCTGTTGCTTGTCTGTGTTCCTGGGAAGCTGTTGTATGTTGTGTGTAGCTCCTCAGCAGCTGTTGTAAGAAAATTGTGCGTGTGTGTGTGCAGTTCGCAGCAGCTGTTGCATGCCTGCTCATGTCTCCGGTGGAGGCCCACCCCTTTCCGCCTGCACCGGAGCGGTGGCTGTGCAGGCGAGGAGAGCTCGGAGCCGGCTCCATGGGAGAGGGACCTTCGCCTGTCACAGCCTTCCCAGCTGGGAGAAGCGGTGCCGGCTCTGGTCCCAGAGCCCTAGCAGCCGAGCCTGTGGCGAATTAATCACTTGCGTTTTTAAATGCCAATACGGCCCTTTCTGCCTTCTTCCCCCAGTGATGCGGATGCGGCGAAAGCAGCAAATCCTCCGTTTGTGCGTGCCCTCCCCGGACTGCTGCTCCGTCCCCGCCTGTCGTGCTCGCCTGTGTGCGTGGCTGGGAGCGCTGCCTAGGTGCAGCCGGGAATGAGACAGCTGTGGGGCTGGGGACAGCACAGCTCCAAGGGGTGACACGAGGTGGAGGATACCCCTCCCCGCCCCCCCCCCATCCGCAGGGCTACAAGTTGCTTGAAGACGGGAGTCGTTTGTGCCTCCACTTGGTCTCTGTCATGCCCCGTATGGAAGCTGGGAGCAATCGCCCCTCCAGAAGCAGGTACGTGTGTGTGTGTGTGCGTGTGACACGTTTTTTGTGTGCAGTCCTTGTGCAGCTGCCTCGCCTGTCCTCGGCTCCCTGTCGTCGTCCCTGTCGCCTCTCGGAGAAGCGGCTGAGATTGAAGGGGGAGGACTGAGGGGGGGAGAAGGGCAGGATGGATGGATCGCCTTTCTCCTCCAGCCCGTGCGTGCACTCCCTGGGGGGGTGGATGTCTCTGATCTGAGGATGAAGGCAAGGGGTGAGTGCAAGGGAGACGGGCAAGTGGCCGGGGGAGGGGGGGAAGGGGGGAAGAGATAATGCCCACATGGGGTGATGGGAGGGAGAGAGGCTTGGAGACAGGTCTCTCTTTCAGAGTGTGTGTGTATATGTGCATGTGTGCACTCGCTTAGGATCGGGATGCTGAATAGGTCCAGGGCTTGCTGCACGCAGCAGGGTTTGACTGTTCTGCTTCTATTCAGACCTTGCAAGAGGGGGTACATGTATATATATGTATATATATATGTGTGTGTGTCTTTGTGTGTGTATACATATATTGTATAGGTGTAGCTATATGTCTATACCCCCACACATACATGCATGTGCATATACAGATATAGATACACAGACATATGTATATTGCCTGCAGTTACGGGAGGCAGAAGGAGACAGCCTCATTCCACAGCCCCCTGCTCCCTGCCTCTTTGCAAACTTTGTCGGGGAGCCTTTGCAGACAGGCAGGGATGTATGTGTGTGTGTGTGTGTGTGTGAACATTCGCCTGTTTTGGATGCAAGGGAGTGAGTAAATTTCTGCTCTGCTTTTACACTGTTCTGCTGGGAGGCTGACTGGCTGCAGAAAAGTCATTGCGTGGTGTCTGTCGGGTGTGTGAGTGTGTCTGTGTGGTGGTGATAGGAGCTGGATATTGATGTAGGGGCCCAGGACAGTTACTCGAATGCATGTGTACGTGTATATGCATTGCTTGCAGGGTGTCTGGGTGCCCATTTATTTCACCAGAGAAAGCATGCCCACATTTTTATGCATAAGGATCCTCCTGCTTTGGGGTATGGGATGGGGGGAGGAGAAGCTGAATGAATGAATGGGAGCAAGAGGAGGGGAAGGAGGAGGTGTGGGGGTGGGGGAGAGAGACGAACAGACGCATCCTATTCTCATCCCAGGACAGGCAGGAGTGCACAGCTGCTGCTGTTCCCATTCCAGAGCTTGGATCTGGCTGGGGAAAGGCAGCATAAATCTGCTAATGCTGCAGCGGGCAGCATATTCAGGAGCTGCTGTGCGTAATGCCCTCTCACTGGTGTGGCTTCCCCCTACCTCTGCATGTGTGCATGTGAGCACATGTGTGTGTGCTGCATGTGCATGTTTGCAGAGGCGTGAGTGTCTGTGCATAAACAATATGCTTGCAAACATCCTTGCAAGCACCCAGGGAAGGAGGTGTTGGTGACAGAGAGGAGAGCATCGCCTGTGCGCTGCAGGCCCGTGCATCTTGCAGCCGTGCACAGCCCACGGTCCATTGGCACCCACTCTGGGCTCGCACAAGCGTCTGCTGCTGGGGGCCGGTGTGTGCACAGAAAGTGGGTGCACATGTGCAGAGCAGACTTAGGACCTGCTCCCTTTCCTTTTGCCCTAAAGGCTGGAGAACATAACCCTTCTCCCTACCCTGGAGGCAGGGAGCTATAAGCCAGGCTATGGAGCTGGGAGAGCATTGCTGAGGTTGGAGGGGTTGCAGTAAAGATTGTGTAGGGAGTGGGGAGCGGGGGGGGGGGTTCATGTCCCTGGAGACAGCCCAGGGGACTGAGGAGCCTGGCTGCATTGCATGCTGCGAGCCAAGGAATTTGTCATGCACTGGGAGGTGGGAAGGAGCAGGAGTGTGTGATGTGGGGAAGCTGGGGTGGAGGGGGAGAAGAGGGCTTGTGCCGGGGTGTGGGGGGGTTTTTGGTGACCTGCATCCTCCCCCGGCCCTCAGTCCCCACACACGCTGTCACTCCTGGGTCCCAGGAAGCACAGCTTGACAGCACCACTAATGTAATATTCAAAGGAAGCTTCATTTGCATGGAACATGCATTATTAATATATTTAAATACAGCCCCCCTCTTGCCTCCCCGCTCTGTGCAGACCATACCAGCAGCAGTGAGGAAGCTGCAGGGAGTGGAGGGGTGCTGATGCAGTGCCAGGGGTGAGAAACAGACACTTTAATCCCACTGATTTCCCCAGACTACAAACCTTTTTCCCTCACCAGCCTCTTCCCCACCTGCCACCCTCCTCGCCCCATTTTTTTCCTTGGGGCGGTGGTTGGCTTTCAGGGCACCCACAAGCATGCAGATTTATCAGGATGAAGCAAGGTGCCTTAAATGCTCTTCCCCCACCAAAAACTACGACACCAAGGGAAGAACTGTGGCTACGGGGCCTTTCCCTCTCCAGGCAAACTGGGTATTTGGGAATATGCTGTCTGATCCGCTGCGCCAGTGCAAAGCTAAGATGTGGAGCAGAAGCCGCTTGGAGGGTAGAGAGGGCATTTGGGAAAGGGGGGCATACGGAGGTGCAGTTTTTGCTGGGGGGCACCTTGCCATTAAAGTTGGAAAGATAAAAAATCACAGGCAGAGGGGGAAGGCAGGAGGGAAGCATAGCTGTGATGATATCCACGATGTTTTGTACCTACCTGGGTCATGTCAGAAGCCAGATGCAGCTCCAGGCAGAGTGCAGCTGCCTCATCTGACCCTGTTGAAGAGTGGTGGAGAACACCGCTCACCTGGGAAAAAAGCTAGTGGTCACATCAGGGCTTGCTGAAACCTCCCAGTGCTGTCAGCCGCTGTGTCAGAAAATATCAGCACATCTACTGAGAGAGAGAGACCCGGCTGCTTTCCACCTTGTTGCCAATATTGTGTTTTTTTCCTTTGGTCCCCTGTAAGTGTGGGTCTGGGCTAAGTTGTTTCTTTTATTAATGTGAGGGAGGGCAGAGCATATACAGGGAACACTTCTGTCCTCACACTCTCATGAGTGTGATGAGAGGTGCTCTGCTCTGGGAAAGGGACATGATGTCCCCCAAACACACTTGCAGCCCTCACTTATACCCAGGCACCACAGTAGGACAGGAGCAGCTTAAGTGCGAATAGGCTTCAGGAAAATATCCCCTTTTCTGGGAAAAGAGAAGCTTTTGCTTTTCTCCTCCCTGAAGTAGCAGAGCTGTCCTGAACAAGTGAGGGATCCCAGGCTGCTGGCAGGTATGAGGAAAGCTGGAGCTTCCCAGGTAGCGCTGCAAGTTCCACTGGTGGGGGTTGTCTGAGCTGGACCTGATGCTGAGTAACAGCATGTGCTTGAGCAATCTTTGGGGTTCTGCAGGGGCAGAGCTCAGTGTTCCCTGATGCCTCTCTGTGTGGGAAGGGGGGTGAAGGAGGACATGGAGATGAGCCGCTGAAGGGAGACACGCTGAATGCACAGGAGCCACCTCCTGCGCAGAATGAGGTGAAGTCCTCTTTCTGGGCTGGAAGGGGAGAGTGCAAAGATCGGGGAGCAGACCAAAAGGCTGTGACCTAGCTCCAGCCCTTTCTCTCTGCTGGGCCAGGATGGGTTTCCTGCAGCTGTGAACCAGATGAAGGCTGTATTTAAAGCCCTAGATGAGTCACTCTTGGCACTTCGGAGGTGACAGTGACTGTGGGCCTGCTGTTGTGTTTGCTTCAGTGGCGAGATGGTCTGGCAGCAGTTACAGCTCCACAGAATCACCGAATGGTTGGGGTTAGAGGGGACCTCTGGAGATCATCCACTCCAATACACCCGCTAAAGCAGGTTCACCCAGAGCAGATCGCACAGCAATGTGTCCAGGCGGGTCTTGAATGTCTCCAGAGAAGGAGACTCCACAACCTCTCTGGGCAGCCTGTTCCAGTGCTCTGGCACCCTCAAAGTAAAGAAGTTTTTCCTCATATTCAGATGGAACCTCCTGTGCTTCAGTCTGTGCCCATTGCCTGCCATCCTGTCATTAGGCACCACTGAAAGGAGTCTGGTCCCATCCTCTGGACATCCACCCTTGAAATATTCATAAACATTGATAAGATCCCTGCTCAGCCTTCTCTTCTCCAGGCTGAACAGACCCAGCTCTCTCAGTTTCTCCTCATAAGAAAGGCACTCTAGGCCCCTAATCATCTTTGTAGCCCACTGCTGGACTCCCTCCAGTAATTCCTCATCCTTCTTAAACTGGGGAGCCCAGAACTGGACACAGTACTCCAGATGCAGCCCCACCAGGGCAGAGCAGAGGGGGAGGAGAACCTCCCTCGACCTGCTGGTCACACTTCAGCGGAGCTGCATTTGTGTCCTGGCTTTCCTGTGCTCTCCAGCCAGTGTTAGTTTTGTGGCTTGCTTTGCCATTCCCTGACCTCCTCTTTAAGGGATTATAACCGTTCTCTGGGTCTCCTGGGAGCTCCAGGGTACCTAGCTATTGCCTGAGATGAACTGTTTGCCTCACAGAGAAGGACTGACCAAATAATTTTCTGTCACTGAGGAGAAATGACCTCATTTGCACAACACTCATAAGCCAAGAGGAAACACAGTTCCAGCTGACCAGCTGAGGTACAGAAGGAGGGAAGGGCAGTTGTCACTCTTTCCACGGCATCATAAGAGGTGGGAAACAAGCTATTAGGAGCCAGCTTGAGGTGAATGACTTGGTGGGTTTGGTCTCTAGATGTTGCCTTTTGCAGGGAGTCTTTGAGGTTCCCAGGCAGCCCTGGTTTGGGTAGACAAAGTGTCTACATGGTGCCTTATAGCACCAGATGCTGTGGAGATAGGCAGGGAATCTCTCCTGCTGTTGGAGGTGCATCCTTCTGTGCTGACCCAGCTGATGTGTTGGAGCTATTCCTTCCTGTCTGCAGTCACTCCAGGGAGTGCTTCTCCGGCTTTTCAGCCCTTTAGTATAGCATTTTTTTCCAAGCGATGCCTTGGTGAGCTGATGGCACAACATGAATTTCACAGAGGCGAGAAAATGTGTCTGGGGGCCAAGAACCCATGTTCTTCCCTACACAGAGATACTCACACACAAGGTTAACACCCCTCTGGTTTTGGTAAGCTGTATGGGTAAGACCATTTGCAAGAAACTGTGGGTGCTTTTGGCTCCTGTGGGTGTCAGTCTGATAGCAGAGAGATGGAGCAAATTCTGTTGTGAGGAAGGATCATCAGTAACACGATCTGGGGAGCAGCAGGAGGGATCCCTAACTCTGCCACCACTGGCAGTGGGGAAGTCCCTTCCTTCCCCTCTATACTCCTCAGCAGTCACCTCACTTGTGTGATAAGCTGATCACCATGGAAGGTGCTATAAATGTGCAGACTGTGTCTCAGGATGGTGTACAGGGTACCAGTTGCCTTAAGGCAAGGTGTCATATGTTTGTATTCATTCTTTCTGTGGCTCATGTGCTCAATCTGTAGATCAGATGGGTCAGAGCTGCCTGTGTATTTTCAGGTTACTATGAGGACTCCGTGAGCTATCCTTCCTCTGGGAACATTCATTTGTGCATAAGAACATGTGTGTTTGCGAACACGGAGAGAACCATTTTCTTCTAGGCTTTGTCTGTCTTGTCCTCTTGTATGTGCAGGTTACACCTGTGTGCGCACCAAGTCTGTGTGCACACATATGTTGTTCCCTCCTCAGTTTCATCTGTAATAGCCACGAATATGTGTTCCTTTGTGCACTTGTGTATGTGCCTATGTGTGGCGCAGATAATCGTGTGTGGGTTTATTTGTGGAGTGAGCACAAGTGTATGTGTGAGTATGTGCAACTTTTCCATCTATTGGACTTGATGTTTCTTCTCAAGGTGCGTAAATATGTGTTTGTAGTTGTGTGCCATGTTCAGCTGGATGACATCCATCCAACCTGTCCATGTATCTTCTTCTCCCCGTCTCTTATGAACCTGTTTCTTCCTTTCCCTGGAGAGAGGTCCTGTGCTTTAAGAGATCGTCTTGAGTGGTATTACCTGGTGCCACATGTGTGAAGTAAGCTTTCCTGACATCAGTGTACTCAAGTACATCCAGAAACATCATGCCTCAAAGCACAAGGGAGGCCCGATTTGTGTTATTTCCAAGACCTTAGTGAGACCAGTCTGGAAAACCTGGCATTCAAACCTGGGTGCTACGCTAGCTGAAGGAAGATGATAAATTGGAGGGAATTCAGAGAAGAGCAGCAAAAATGATGAAAGGGCTGGAGGGACTTGTTTATGAGGCGAGATTAGAAGAACTAAATACGTACAGCTTGGCTAAATGATCATATGATAACAGTTTACAAGTATTTGAGGACTGTAAACACCAAGGAAAGGAAGAGATTATTTAAGGCAGCAAAAGATGGGCGAAGTCAGAGGTGCAGGGTGAGGCTGAATGAAGAGGAGAATATTCGTCTGGCTCTGGGAATAAGTGCAAGCTTCCTGGTGTGAGTGCTTAGACCCACTATGAAATAGTCTGACAGGCTTATGGAGACACAACTGCTTGCAGCGAGGAAACACATGGTGGTTAAAAGTGGGGAAGGGAACAAGCTAGGCTTGGCCAGTGATGGAGGTGGAGTGATCTGCAAGGCCTCTTCTTCATGTGCAGCATTGCCAGGAAAATTTTGAGAGTTGTTTGATTGTCTTTTGCCTTTTATTGATTCCCTTTCTCATGGCTGCAGTGAACCTGCAGACACTGTTGTTGAGGGAGTAGAGAGGTGGTCGAGGAGGAATGAATAAACAGAGGCTGATGGAGGTAGAGGACATTATTCCCTTCATCTCCCCATCCTCTCTGGCCAGAGAGGTAGTCTAGGAAGCGATCTTGTAGGTGAAAAGGGACTTCGCCACAACAGCTTTCTAGAAGGGTACAGGCTGAACCTACCAAAGCGAGTGGTTCCCTTTTCCAGATTCATGATGGCTTGGCATACGGATAGTGGGGTCAGGAGGATCAGACCTCCCTCCTCTGAATTCCTAGTCACAGATGGTCCAGAATTGGGACAACAAGGTCAGAAGGATTAACACCCCTTCTTTTTTCCTCCACTGCAGTCACAGGCCAGGAAAATGGAGTCAGATCATAATAAAAGGATTAGCGTGGAGATGCTGCCATGAGTAGTGTGATATGTCAGGGAAATGGAAGGGAATTCAAGGGGGTTGGCCCTGTTACAGATGGTCTGTTGAAAGGGCTGTGTTTATCAACAGGGAAAGGGGACTTGGTCTGGCACAAGGCATTGAGTGTGCTAGCACTCAAGCACAGATGTTATTCCCAGCAAGTATCTCTACTGGGGTGACTGGTTTAAATGACCTCAGACCTCCTTGCAGCTTTAGGACAGAGGCAAAAAAAAAAAAAAATTCTGCTTGGAATGGGCTCTGTTGCTTGCTCCCTTGTCCATCTGTCTTCAATATGATCTAATGCACCGAAATAATATTGTTACTCATCACTACTGTTTGCCCATGACTTCTGGGTCAGCCTGGCTACGGAAAGCCATAGGAATACAAGAAGGACCCTACTGAGCCAGGTCTGAGGTGCTTCCAGTCCAGTGTCTCCAACAGTGGCTGAAAGAGGGAAGAGCATAAGGACAGGACAACTGTGTTGGAGCACTTCCTCAGAACACTCTTTTAGCCTCCAGCGATGTGTGGCTGAGGGACCTTGCACTAGAAGATCTCTTGTACACTTCATAGGTGTCTATGAATTCGTTTCTTCCCTGAATTGGTCCAGCCAATTTTTTAAGTCAGGTAATGATTTAGCATCCACAAAATCTCATGCTAGGAATTTCTGCAGCCTAAAGATGCAGTGTGCAATGTAAGACCTCTTGTCGTTTGTCTTGAACCTGTTACTTTCTGGTGTAATTTCCTGACTCTTGATTCTTGGGTGGGAAGAGACAGTTAACACCTGTCCCTCTACCCTTCCTGTGTCATCCATGGTTTTATAGACCTGTCTCATTTTATGGTCTCTATTGTTCCTTTTCCAGTAGGCCTTCACCTTTCATCTTTCTGCATCTGTCAGCTGCCTCTTTCGTGGCTATAGCAGTACAGCTTTGTAGTGATAGAAGAACATGGGGTATTGCTAGGTGGGAAGTGACTTTGCAGAGGTGAGCTGTGCCAGGTCCCACACAGTTGCAGACTTCTGTCATGAAGGCATGGTGTAGGAGGAGGTGAAGAAGCTGGGCAAAAGTTCTGAAACTAGTTGAGGGTGCTCTTGACCATCAAGATAGGACTGGGCAGGTTCCTAGGAGCCTTGAAAAATAGGAAGTGGAATTTTGAAGAGGACCTCGGGATGTGTGGCTAGCTTCTCTGAACATGGGCTGTGGTGGTCAGCACAGGCAGGAGTTGGGACTGGTCAATACAAAGTAAGGGAATTGAAAGGCCAGAGGTGATGTAGATCTGATTGGTGTTCTGAGTGAAGGACGTTTAGATAAGCAGATTGATGGTGGGACAGTCTGTAGACATGAGGGTCTTTAGAAAGTATGGCTTGGATGTTCTGCTAGTGTAATGGGCAGTGGAGAAGAAGGTAAGAGGACATGAACTGCCTAGAAGAGGCTCTCAGGACTAAGCACAGCACAGTGACATCTTGATCCACTTGAAAGAAATACCCAAGGGTCAGCTCCCAGGTCAAGATCAGTCTCTTCTATGGCAAATTGAGAGAACTACTGACAAAACCCTTGCTGAAATTAGGATTTTCTCATATTTTCTGGCTATCTGAGACCCTCAACCAGGTGATGGAGAAAAGATGAATGAAAGTGAAGCATCAGCCATTTTGTCTTCAAACAGAATAGGTTCAGAGGGAGGAAACAGGCTCATGCCAGAAGGAAAAAGTTCCTGGTGGGATGCAACAACCATGCGGTTTTGGAGAGCAGAGGGAAAGGAGAAGGTGTCCCCAGTAGCCCTTGTGACATTTTCTACAGAGGAAAACTGTTCTCAGTAATCATCTTTGAATTAAGGGGTGTAGGAGACTGAGGTGAGTGGTGAAAAGCCTGTATAGATGCTGTCAAATGTGACCTGGGCCAGAACAGGCAGCAGGGAGAGTGAGGGACAGTACTGTCAGCAAGGGGAGGAGATGAGGGCAGAGGTTTGGTGTGAAGGAAGTGGCAAGGCGCGAAGGCAAAAATGCTTGAACAGCATCAGAAGTAGAGACAGTGGTGGCGAGATCTCTGTAGCAGCCATGTGCACCTCGAGATTTCGGTCTCTGCTGCCCACTGAGTGCCTCTCACAGGGCAAAGAGATTGTCTCCAGTCCCAGCAGCTTGTTCCCAGCCTGGTCACACCACGAGACAGTGCAGCTGCCTCGCTTTTCCTTACAGACCAAGGAAGATAGTGGGACATGATGTATCACACCACGTGTATATAAAGATTTTCTGCCAGTAGTCAAGTGTGGAGATGACGAGGGGGAAAGTATTTTTTCTGCCTCTCCTGTCACTTTCTGTCCTTACTTCTATCTCCTCCCCCATGCTGGTTGTAGCCTTTCTTCCCTTCCCTGTTTGCTCACCTAACACCGGCTGCATCCTGTGTCTCTGTTTGTTTTCCTTTAATCCACACGATGGATCAGTGACAGACCCCCACTGGAATTTTTTAAATCAAAGCCCTTTATATTGAACTGAGCAAGGTCAGTGGAAGCTTCTTAAGGCATTGGTTGTATTTTCTATTGCTGCCTCAAAGCAACTTAAAGGATGGCTCAACAGGATTAGTGGGAAGCGCAAGATTGGACAAATGGATTTGGCAGGGGCTGGCTGGTGGGCCTGGGGGAGTGAGAGCTTGTTGGGCTGGAAAGTGGGAGAGATGGTCTCTGCTCAGAACCTCCATCGTTGCCTGCTGCCCACGGTGCCTCTGGGCACGGGAAGGCAGCTGGGCTGATGCTGAGCGCAAGTCCTGACGCTGCCCTGGGAGAGAGCGGTCTCAGCCTGCAGCATTGCTCTTTGCTAAGCAAGGCCTTGCTAAGCAAGGCTGCTTAGCACCGGCTGGGTGCTTTAGGGCCGAGGCTCAGGGGATATTGCTCTGTGCTTCAGGGATCATTGCCCCAGGTGCAAGCCTCTCTGCAGACCCTAGAGGGACGCGCTGATCGCAACAGAGCTATGTACAGCTGGAACAGCCTGGGTCTGGCCTCAGGAACAAGCCAAGATGCCATTCCCTGTGGTCACAGGTCCCTGTGGCAAGATTCCTGCTTCCCCACCAGCCTGCTGGATGCTGCTGGAGGTGTGAATTAGCGACCCAGAGGTGCTGTCATTAACCTCTGCTCTTTTGGCTTGGCTTCTTCTGCTTCCCTCCTCCTCTGTTTTTTCTTATGCTTTTGAAAGTGCATGTTTTAGAAGAAAGTATCAGGCTTGTGAGATGACAGAAGGGCTGCAGGCCATACGTGAGGTCTCCCTGCACAGCCTGGCTGGCACACTGTGCAGCCCCAACCAGTTTTTGTCCCTTGCTCCTCCAGTGCCTCGCTGCTCCGGGCAGCACCAGTCCTCCCCTCCTCTCACTTGGAGTGTCTCCTGCCCGTTGGGGTGGGTGACGGTCTGCACCAAGCTGCCCATTCGCTTGTGATGACCAAGCTGACTTGACTGGCCACCTGTGCACCCAGCCACCAGCCTGCCCCAGGAGGGACCCATCCCTTCCCCACCACACAGCGAGTCCGCACCAGGCAGGAGCCCCAGTCCATTCGTTTGCCAGTTGACAGCTTCTCTCCTTCACCTGAAACCCCTCTGCCCTGTGCTGGTGGCCTCAGTGTACTGGGACTCTGGGGTGACAAAGGAGGCTTGTGAGGAATACCCTGGCTGTAACCAGCCCCTACAGCCCATTCCCCATCAGGCAGACACCCCTCCTTGCGCATCGCGTTCAAGGGCATATGTCCATTGTGTGCACAGATATGGCAAGGTGAATCGAGCGTTCAAGGGAATGGAGAATCACACAACCTTTGCCTTGGTCTCCTGAGCCTCCCAGAAAGATGGGATGGCTGGATTAGCTGGAGACATGGCTGCTCCTCCCCAGTACAAGGATTTCCCTCACCGTCATCCTCTGATTAGCAGCCCTTCTTCTCCTGGGCAGATGAAGAGTGTCTCTGAGATCCTATTTCCTCCCTTTCATCCTCTTGCACCAGCCTGGCCACATGTCCCAGGGCTTGTTTTCAGTCTGGGACACCCCAGGCCCTCAGCATGTGCTGCCCGTGGGGGAAGATCACACTGTTTCTGCACAGAAGAGAATTTGCATGCATGGTGGGGGAGAGACAGCCTGGCCTGTTTATCCTTAATGCTCCGTATTATCTCCATTAATAACGCCACCTCGGCCTCACATGCTAATTAAGGCTCAAAATTGCTAATGTAATAGGGAATTTGGGAAGAGACCACACAAGACTGGCTGGATTAAGTTAACCTTACGGACTGTTAATGGATGGGCATTTCTGCCTAATGAGAATCCAGCTTGAATGGTAATCAGGGTCTCTCTCTCCACATGCCCAGCAGAGCCAGGAGCGCTGGCGAGGCTGCAGGGCAGGACGTAGGAAAGTCATGGGCAGGAGCTGCTCGTGAAGCCGAGGAGGGGAGAGAAAGGTGCAGGGCTGCGGGGAGAGACCCCCAGGTAGAGCTGGGGCAAATGGAGCAGTGATGTTGGTGGTGCTGCACAGGGGGACCCCCGAACAGGCGAGGAGGCTGGCCCCGCGCTTTTTGTAGTGGATGTTTAAATATTAACACAAAGCGCTATTTTTCCTGGTCGTGATTGCCAGCAGTGAAAAAGTCACCTAAACTATGTTAGCCGGCAGCAAGGTTCCTCTCCGGGGGAAAAAACCTGGGAAGATCCTGGCCTGGCTCCTGGAGACCTGAACTGCAGGTCGTGGCTGCCACTGCCTGGTGGATCAGAGAGCTGGGCTTTTCCAGCCTGTCTTGTTGTACAGTGCGGGCAAAACATCGGGGAAGGGATCTGGCAGTGAGCACTCTTATGTGTAAAGAGTACACAGCCTTGTTGGTCAGCAACAAGGTGAAAGGCTGAGTGTCTGTCTAGAAGAAACCTAAGGACAAATTAAAGGGGATAAAATTGGGCTTAGAGGCTAGGCTTCCAGTGTAGAGGGTTGGGTGATGTTTAGGGATATCACAGATTCCAGACTGCAGTCAAGGCAAAAGAGATAAAGCTTTAGGCTTCATTCTCAAGGCAAAACTGTGAGATTCTGGGCTTGGATGAAACTGGGTCTTGCTGGGAGCCCATGAATCCTTCCAGGGAAGCTGTGCATATTTTTACATCTGGCTTCTGTGTGCTAGTTTTGTCCTCCAAAGGGAATAAGTGTGCACTGGGATATAGGGCAAAAGCAAAGTCTGATATGAAGGCCAGTTGTTTGCATTTTGGTTTGGGGAGTTGAGTAGTTCAGATCAACTCCAGAACAAGCACGTAGAACTCAGGGTAGGGTGTTTGGGAGTGTGACAGTGATCTGCAGGATTGGTTAAAGGAATAAAGCAATGGCTTTGGGGTTCTCTTGTTGCTCAAGTCCCACTGCCCCAGGAGATGCTCTCAGTGGGCAGGCTCCATGCTTTGAATCCTAGCCTGGACGTTACCCAGTACACGTGGGATCTGGCCAAAGGTTTAGCCTTCTGATGCGGGAGCAATGACAGAACAGCTAAGATGAGTTGCTTTGGCTCCAGAGGTGTGAATTTGAGCTGTGCTGACTGCAATTTGTTCTAAAGGTTTCCTACATCAAACACAGCTGTGGGTGATTCTGGCTGGGGAATTGAAAGTCAAAGAGGTCTCACAGTGGCTGCAGGAGCATCTCTCTATTCCCAGCTATAGGGACTGCTGTCTCCTAACTCTGTTACCTTGAGCTGCCTTACCTGAGCTGTGTCAGGGCTTGGGTGTGAGCCAGGAGTCTGGTTCGTGGTGCTCAGGGTTTGGGGGTGGAAGTTCATGGGTTTGTGTGAAAGTCTGTGGGTTTGGGTGAAAGCCTGTGGGTTTGCAGTGCTGTTCCTGGGGGCTGAAAATGGATGAAAAGGACATGAAAAGGGAATGGGTCCAGTTCACATTGCACAGCGAGGTTTCTTCTTCGTTTTCTGGCTCTTGGTATGAGGAGATCCCAGGGGACTGCAAGGAAAGGAGTTCCCTTGCTGTGTGGGAGCTGGTTCCCAGGGCAGAGTACGCTGCTGCCAGTGAGTGAGGGGAACTGGGAGAAGGAGAGAAGGACAAGCAGAGACCAGGAGGAGAGACAGTGCCAGATGGACTGTTCCACCCAGAGGGACTGTGTCCCTGCAAACCTGTATGCACCCAGGTGTGCACGCAGCACCCACACACTTACCATAGCTGTATGCTGTACTCACAGCATTGCTTTCACAAGGATGCTCATTCTGCAGATGGGCAATAACACACTGGTGTCACACAGAGGCATAAATGCTGCCACACACACACAAGACAACTCACAGAGGACACATTGCTCCCTATGACACCTCACAAATTCACCGATGTTCTCAGCAAAGAACAGATTTGCACACATATGCACTGTTCACCCTATAGTACAGCACTTGGATGCACACTCGCACACATACACATTCCATACATCGATATCTGCCCACCGCCGGCATATGCACAACATCAGCACGTGGATGCTCACCAGAAGGCACACGTTCCTGCACACCCATGTGCACACACAACACCACATTGTCCATGTTGCCCACTTTCAGCATTATCCCATGTAGATGGACTCACTCATGGCAACACTGACAGACACACGTGTTTTTTTGTCTTCCAGGTTTCCTTCCTTGCCAGCACAAGACAGGCATGTGAAGGTGAGGCAAAATGAGATGAACAAGATGAACACCATACTGACGTACATGCGCAAACACGCATACACATCCCCCTTGGCTCCTGTGTGCCTTGCTTTCAGTCTCCATTTTCCTTTGTTTAGCCAGTCATGGTGCTTCTTCCATGCCCCTGAAACACAGGAGCAGATGTTTTAGAGGTCAGTTTAGCATGATAGTTCCCTTTTCCACCAGTGTCTCTCTTCAGCTGCCTAGTTCTGTGCTAAGTATCTCCAAGATGGAGATCCTCCTTGCCTACCCACACATGGCACCTCTGTGTTACCTCTCAGCACCAATTAGAAATACCGAGTCCAAAAGCCTCTTTAAATTGCCCTCATGACCGTACTTTAACCCAAGCAGCTCTTCAGGCCATAGTGGCTTTTCCAGGTTCGGCAGCATCTGTTAGCCTTGACCAAATGAGGCAACTCCATCTCCACCCCGCACACATGCTTTGCTGAGGCCAAAAAAATTCTCTCACTAGTCCCCTTTCAGCCTGCATTATTCATCTCCTGTAATGCACAATGGATGTTTGTGGGAAGAGGCACGCAGGTACAATTGAGCATAGTGCCACGAAACAGACATTCCTAGCAAGCTGGAATTGCCTAGGTGCACGGGCCAAGTTTAGCTGAGAGAGAGGAAATTTTTACTCCTTCAAAGTGCTTCTGAACAGTGAGTGGTGGCGGTAGTGGAGGTAGAGGGGAAGAGGGGGTGGTTTGGAGGGGTTTAGGTGGTGGTGGAGGTTTCCCCACCTGTTTCTTCTTGCTGCCTCATGAACACGTGTGGTGTGTGCATAGGAAGGTGGGAGCACTCTGGGGGAAGGTGTGAAGCAGGTGGCTTTGGGGAGCAGGGCATTTGCACGCCTGAGAAATGGTGGGTAAGGTGTATTTGCATGTTCTGGGAAGGGGGGCTGGGGGGTGTTTGGTGCTGGGAGGGCAGGGAGCCTGGAAGAGGCTATTGCCGTGTGCTCTTCACTGACTTACACTCAGGTGTGTCTGCATGTGCTCAGAGCCCACAGCTGTCCAACAGCACAACATGGGAGCCTGCGGGACTCCATTTTTCTGGAGGAAATCCTCCTGTGGGGGTCAGGGATAATCCGCTTGCTCAGGAGTTGTCCAGAGAAGGGCTGGGAAGTCCTGAGAGCGTGGCCAGGGCTGGACCCAACTGCAATCCCTGCATTGCCCGTGTCCAAGCCACCCCTACTCCAGCCCCTTCATGTCTGTGGGCTCTTTCTTTTGTACCCGTGCCAGTACCCACTGCTCCAGTGATCCCAGTACATCCACGGACCCCTGCACCACATGCCTGCAGTTGCACCTGCACCCAGATGCTTTCTCCCTCCCAAAACCCCATGCTTTCCCATACCTCTCCCATTCCCCGGGGGCCCACAGATCCCTTCCCGCCCCCACCTCCATGGCTGCCAGTGGCTCTTTCCTCCCCCCAAGACATGGTTGCCCTGATGCCAAACCCTGATCAGTCCCAGCCATCACATGCAGCATCACACTGTGACACCATGGAGCTTGTCAAACAAGCCTGGCAGAGTGTTTGCCCCGCCATCCTTGGTGCCAGACTGACCTCCTCTCCTTCTCCCACCACTTCCTACCCACCTCTTGCATCTCCTGGTCTCTCCTGGGGCCTGCGGGAAGCTGGCACCTCCTGGCCATGCCTCTGCTTCTCATAAGGGTTTATGAACTTTTTCACCATGCTTAGGTTTTGCACTCACATCCCCTGCTGCCACTGTCAGCCAGTTTCAGAGGACTTGGGGCTGGTGGGACCTTGTGCTCTTCTTTGTGGGCAAATTACGCACATCTAACACCAGAAGAAAGGAGGAAAGGAGAAAGGGTGAGTCTGGATGCTTTTATAGGCTTTCTGCTCCTGAGATTTTTGCCCCCAGGAGCTGCAACACATGTCAGTGGACAGATATATGGGCTTTGCTGGGAGATGGTAGAATGGGCAGAACTAGAGAAAGTGCAAAATAAGGGAAGGTCTCAGAGATGGAGGCAGTCTAAGTAGCGTTGGTGTGGCAGTGGTATGTATTTGTGTGCACATGCAGCCATGCAGGTGCACAGAATAATACAGCTATCTCCAAAGTGAGTTACAGATTCATAACTTTTCAAATATGTCATTTTTTGGGGCGGGGAGTGGTGCTGGTTGTCTGTGTTTCATGTGTAGTTTGTGTTCGTCTGCCTGTGTTGGATGTTGATGAGTATTTGTGTTTTCCATGTGACAGAATATGGCTGGTGTTTGATGATGCTGGGGCTAGCGTTCAGGATCCAGAAGGATGGTGTGCCATTGTGTGGGCTGAGTTTAGGAGGTAACAGTATCTGACGCGATCAGTTTGTATGCTGCAGGCAATTTGTAAGCATAGTATATTTGCGTGTGATGTGCACCCAGTGGTGCTTGTTTGACTTATGTTCCTCAGCGTATGAGGATGTTTTATGTGCTTTTGTTTTATTATTGATATATGTGTTGTGATACGCCAGTGTGCTGTTTGCACTGATATATATGTCTGTGTGCATGTATGCATGTACATGGCACTTTTTCTGGTCTTTGATGTGGAGGTAGGCTTATTAAATGATGTGCGTTTGTGCAGTATCAGTTACGTATAAGTGTTCAGTAGTTTCTGTGTGGTAGATAGATTCAGATATTCAACATGCCTTTGTGCAGTGGTCAGTATTCGCTGTGCTGTATATAAATGTTTTTGCATTATATGAATGGAAGAACAGACTGGGTGGAGTTGATGTGGTTGAGTGAAATATCGCTTATGTTTGTTAATACAGCTGCGCAACTTGCAGGTGCAGGGTGTCTGTGAAGAAGAGATGCACCTCACCCTTTGGAGGGACTCTGAATTTTTGGGGGTTGTGTGCAAAGTGGTGCATGGGGCTATGAAAGGCCAGTGAGTGTGTGTCTACACAGCATGCGTGTAGCAGTCTGAGTGTGCACAGTGTCCCTACAAGGGGACATGCCTGGGTGATGGAGCAGAGCGAGGAGCTGGAACATCTGCCTGCCTGTGGCTGGATGTGCATCCCCACTTCACCGTCTCCTGGCACAGTTCAGTCAGCACCTTGCCCGCACTGAGTCAGGTGCCGTCTCCTGTGTGTACTGGGGCAGCTAGGAGACAGGCCATCCTCTTCCCATCCTTTAAATCTCTTTCCATCTGTCTGCCTGTCTGTTCTGCTGCCTGTGTCCAGTTGTCTGTTCCCACAGTCACCAATCCACCCCGACTAGCTCACACCCCACACTGCCTGTGGACTCAGCAGCTGTGCATCTCTCCGTCCCTCCCACGCACACACATTCACACACACACGCACACACCCTGGATCTTCATCTGTGGTATATTCAGTTGCCATTGGAAACCTAAGAAAGAAGTGAATCTACCCTCCAAGTCTTAAGCTGGTGTTTTTTTTCTTTTTTTTTTTTTTTCTTTTCTTTTCTTTTTTTCTTTTTTTTTTTTTTTCTTTTTTTTTTTTTTTCCCTTCCCTCCCCTTTCCTCCTCTCCTCACAGAAGGCGAAGTCTTTCGCAATGAATCCACGGCAGCTTCGATCGAGCGGTGAGCTGGAGCACCTACTCACAGGCCGCTCCTTTATGTGACTGAAGAGGGGCCTTTCCCCGCGCTCACCGAGGAGAGCAGAGCCCCAGCTTTATCTCCCGCGCACCCCTGCACCCCCAGCACAGGCACCGCGAGGTAAGCCGACCTCGGCACCTATGTCTGTGCGCATCCCTCCATCCTTCCTTCCCTCCTTCTCTCCCTCCCTCCCTCTCTCTCCTCGCTTGTTCCCCAGAGGTGCGAGGGAGGGGAATGGCAGGGGTTTCTGCTGTGCTGTGAATAAAATCCAGGCTGTCATCAGCATCCCCCCACCTGGTAATGGAGAGCTGCTCCTTCCCCTCCTGCATTTGTGTGCAGGGAGGGGTTGTTTGCAGAGCAGCGGGGGGAAGCTCTGTGGGTCCCCTGCACACAGTCCCGAGTGCATTCCCTCCTTTTCCATCCCTCCCTTGGCACACACCTGTCTGCTCTTCGCCTGATGGCATTTCCTCCCCCTTCTGTTTCTGGGGAGAAGAGGCAGCCGGGCCGAGGCTGCTGCAGTGGAGCAGCAGGCTGGTTGGGCCAGCAGCACGGCTGGCCTCCACGGCCCCGGCCTGGGTCCCCTTGGGGAGGGAGCTTACAGCAGAGTAGGAGTGGGCATCGTTCTACCAGGAGTAGGGCATGCAGGGGGCTTCCCCCTCCCTGCTCATATTATGGATATTTTGGGTATCCTGATTCCCCATAGAAGCTGCTGGCCTCCATTTCCTAGCCAGGTACCTCCTCTGAGCACCCAGCCCAGCCTGGCACAGCTTTTGGGGTGATGGGCATGCTCATTGTCACTGCTGCTCTGCTGTCCCCTGGTGCTCCTGCCCGTCTGGAAGGGATGTTTTCCTGCTGGAGACAGCGTGTTTCATAAGCTGGGAACACCGTGTGCCCTGCACAGACAGTGAAGGGGCCCTGTGCCGAGCCTGACCCATTTTGGGGCACAGAGCTCTTGGGAGCACCTGAAAGGGCCTCCCGCCACCTGGGGCTGCCCTTGGTGCCCCTTTCCCCAGCTCCTCCACGGGAAAGGCAGGAGGATCAGCCATGCTGTTTCCATGCTGTGTCTCTGTGCTGCTGGAGCTACTGACCACGGGGATGGGAGGAGAGAGGGGAGCAGCTGCTTCTCCCGTCGCCTGGGCAGGCCCAGCCGTGCCTCCGGCCCTCGAGGAGCATGGACGTGCCTGGAAGTGCCTTCTCCCAGAAGAAGACCTTAAAGCAATGAGCTGTTGGCAAGGCGGTGGGCAGAGGGCACTCTCAGAGGAGTGCATTTTAGAGGGGAGGTTTGGGGGTTTGCACCTGCCAGGCTGTGGTTTCAGGCTCTGTCAGACACCAGGGTTTTCTGAGTCAGATTTTGGGGCTGCTGTGTTTCTCTGAGGGGAAGCGGCTGGCAGAGTCTGTGCTGCTGTGCAGCCCTGGCAGTAAGTGCTGGTGTGCTGTCCCCTGAAGGAGGCGATGGGTTTCTCCTCTCCTGTCTAGGTCCTACCTGGCAATGCTGTCAAGTAGGGTGCATCTTCCAGTGCATCCCCCTGCTGCCACTGTGGGACCCTACTGTCAGCCCTCCCCGGCTGCCATTCCTCGAAGCCCCCTCCCCGACTACCCTGACACCTGCCCTTCCACCCGAACTGCTGCCTTCAGCTTCTGTCTGGTGGCACCAGCTGGTTTTCCTCCTCTTTTGGGTGTACTCCTGCAGCCTGCTTTCCCCTCTTTCAACAGCACCCCTTCCTCACTCCCTCTCCAGCACTTCCCAGCCCTGGTGACCCCTCGGTGCCTGCCATGCTGGGTGGGAGCAGCTTTGGGCAGCCTCAGGAAGGGCTGATGTTCCCCAGTGGGATCATTTCTGGATGCTGCTGCCAGCTGACAATACCGTGAAGTGATCTTTTCCCCTGTGGTTCACACCCGTCGGTGCGCGCGCGTGTGTGTTGCGGGTGACGAAGTGACTGTAGCGTTGCTGATGTGTCAGTCTTGTCTTGGCCGGGGCTCGACAGGGAGCGTGAGCATGCAGTCGCACTCAGTTTCATTACTGGGAGTTTGCAGAAAGCAAGCTCTTCCTGGATGGAGCCTCCGGCGCTATTTGGCAGTGGTTAAATTCCTCAGCCCTCTCAGGACATGGCTTTGGCACTGGCTCAGGGTGGACAAGTCAATAAATCCAGCTCTAGGGAGCTTGGTACTGGGTCAAAACTGCTGCGGCTACATGGTAGAAAATGCTGATCCAGTATGAACTCACTCTGCTGCTTCAGACTTGTTTAGAAAACAATGTTGTCTTAACTCTGTACTGGCAAGATTTATGTTGTGTTGGGTTATTATCTGTCTGCACCACTCTAGCTTGATGCTGGCTTGAGTGTTGTTTGTCCTTCCACATCTGGCACACACTCCAGATCGTGTGTGCTCTGGCTAATTTGACAGATGCAATTGCATGCCGCAGCCAGCCTGATTCAGTCCCTCCTATTGGGCGAGCGAGTTTGAAAGAGGGTTGAATTACAGTTGAAGCAGAAAGCAAGCCATGTCCCACACCAGGCAGCTGCCCTCCCCTTACAGGAGTTACCACAGCCCTGGTCTCCCAGTTACCTTGAGAAGTGATGCACGGTGAGGCAGAAACCCAGATCTCTGTAGCTCCATCTCTTCTAGCACCACCCCAGGTCCAGGCAGACCCTAGAGAGGCAAGTACGTCCTCTGGCTGATGGCCACATCTCTGCCCGGCTCTCCCCAAGGGCTTCTAAGTGGTGTCTTGCATGCTGCCCTGGAGACCATGTGCATGGGATGGGAGGATGACACCAGCTGGGAGGAGGGCAGGCATCACACCGAAGAAGAAGGGGAGAGAAGTGTTGTCTCAGCAGGAGGATGTTGCTCTCCGTCCCTAAACATCCCACAGCCCCGTGGTCAGCGCATGGGCCCTGGGACCAGTGTTATAGTTCCTCATAGGATCATGTTGGCAGAAAATGGAGTTGCACCATGGGCATGAGCCAAGACGGCTCCATCAGCAGCAGGTGCTCACTTGGGACAAAACACGAGCACAAACCCTTACTGTTATGCTGCAGGGACTTTTTCCCAATCTGTCACTCACGTGCTCGTGTTGCTGAAGAAGTTAGTTTTGTTTGCAGGGACAGAAAGGGGCAGGAAGGTGGTGAGGGGTGGTTTTCCTCAGGCTTGTGTGTGGATGTGTGAGAGTGTCTGGTGATAAGGAGCATTTGCTGACCAGGTTTTGCAGCCTGAAGCCCGCTTTACTTTGAACTCCAGTAAAAGGAGCTGTTGGGGGGCTGAAGCCAAGAGGTGATGCTCCCCACAAAGGACTGCTAAGGACTCCTGAATGCTAATTCCAGCGAGGTTTCTCACCTCTGCCTCAGTTTCCCCTACCTTTACGTAGGCAGGCTGTAGTCACAAACACAGGGGGAGAAGAGATGGATGGGCAAGAGGGAAGTGAAGGCATGCTTATTGTTCACATGGTGCTTCAGGCTGCACAGAGGAATGCTGTGGGGAAAGGGAGGTGCAGCCTGTGGACGCTGTTGGCATGGCTGCGTGCTGACCTTCGCAGGGGGCTGGATGCTGGAGGAGAATCTGTAATGACTGGGATGCTGTGTGCCAGGGCTGAGGCAGTGATTCACTCAAGCCTCTGTTTGTTTGGGAAGAGAAAGGGAGTTTGTGGCATGTCACTTGGGAAACAGAGCGGGGATTCAGCAGCGGAGGGCAGGCTTCTTGGCTGGGCCTCCCCAAGCAGCCACGCCGCGAGTCTTTGTGTGTGTCAGGGGAGCAAAGGGGACCCTGGTACAGGCCATGACTGGCGACCGGCCATCACTGGCCTCCATCACTTCAGCTCCCCCTTGCACCCTCTGCAGAGCCACTGCTGAGCAGACAAGGACAGCCCCGAGATGCACACGCATGACAGACCTGTGCATGTGAGGAGAAGGAAAGGAGTAAAAGCCTTGCTAGAAGAGCAGCTGGATGGGATCTGTGCTGCCTCCCTGCCTGGCTTAGCCCACACGTGGTAGCAACAGCATCTGTGCGAGTGTCCCTGCTGCTTCATCCCAGCCTGAGCAGGCACCTTCAGCAGGGTTGTGCCTGATGTGTGGGGCCAGGTAAAGGCTGCGGAGTTGTGTTGGGCTGACTTTGGGGATGAAGAAGACCTTTTCTTCCCCTGAGCTCCTCCTCTGTCTCATTCCTGCTGTGCTTCTTCAGGTGTGAGCCTTGCCTTGTTTCTTGGAGGTGGAGACAGGCAGTGGAGGGAGGTATCACAGAGGGAAAGGGGCTTGTGAGATACGTAAGGGAATGAGAGACACTAAGGAAGAGGGAAGGCCTGAGAGAAAAAGAGAAGCAGCAGCAAAGGAAGAGAGGGGTGGACAGGAAAGCAGGAATGGAGCAACATGCCCCTGCAGTGACAATGTGGTGTGTAAATCTCTTATATAGATAGTACAGGTGGAGCTTGACTTGAACATGTTTGTACTGGGCACAGATGTGGTCTGAAGAGCTGTGGCATGAGGAGCAGCTCTGCACAGGTGACTACTCATCTCCCATCCACCTCCTTAACCCAGGAAATAACCAGCCTGAGATTCCTTCCTGCTCTGAGCTGTCTCCCCTGTGCATGTTGCTCTGCTCCTGATATGGGGGAGGGAGCATGGCTGAGAAACCCCTCCCCATGTCCTCTGTCCTCCTGGCCCTGTGAAGCCAGAGGAGGTGAATGTGCTACCCAGCACCACTGGGTATTCCCTCGTTCTGTACTAGTGGGATGCTGGTGAGGTCTCAGAGGGAGCCACAGGCTTGCCCTTAGTCTGCTCCCCAGAAACACTTCTGGCCACGTTACCTCACACAGGCGATGTCTGGTGGGAGTGAATTCAACATGTTACGTGAGGCAGAATCTTCTCTACAATTGCCTCATCAATGTGTCCTATAAGAACTGAGTAGCAGCATTTAAATAAGAAGGATTTATGGAGGTTTCTCTTCCTCTTTTGTCAAAGACACTTGAGTATGTATCCATCAGGTAAGGTAGGTAAGCCAGGTCTGTTATAGGATAGGCAGATTTCATACAGGTGTTTGAGTGTCATTTTTGATGGGAGTGTGGCAGTCTCCAGAAGCTGAAATGCCAATGTTGGCTTGCAGACAGGTCTGCAGGTGCACATGTACCCACAGCTGGTCAGGTGTTCACTGTGGTGTCCCTATGACACAAACCTGTGGGTGCTTCTTGCCCATCTGGAGTTTCCTCCCCATCCCCCTGTTGCAGGACCAATGGTCCATGTGGCTTGAAGTCAGTGACATATCAGGGCCATCAGGCTGTGCCCTGATCTGAACTCCCATGCCTTTTAAAGCCAGCCAGCATGGTGAGAGCTATTGAGAACCAGCCCGACACAAAGAGAGAAACACTCATATAATGGGGCTACTTATTTTGAGTTCCCCAGCATTTCCCATTGCGTTTCATGTCGTGGGGCTGATTCAGCTGAAAGGCAATCACTGGAGCTAACAGCCCAGCATTGTTCTGATCACCTTCTGATTTACTTCTTTTCATCCTCACTGGGTTTCATCTCCTCCCAGGTTCATGCATCCCCCAGCACTGAGGTCAGTTTCTTTTTATTGCACCTTAGGCTGTGTATAATCAAGTCAGCTCCGCTTCTGCCCTGAATCTTCTGGGGTCAAGATGGAAATCGCTATTCAGCAAGAGACCCAAACAAATGAGCAAAACTACCCTCCGTCGGTCAGAACAGGGTGGAAGTTATCCAAGAAAACTTGCACTGATCAATTCCAGTCACCTCCTGTGTTTAAAGTGACTCAGTACCTCCATTTTTAGGATGTTGCTGGGGAGCTGAATTCTCTTATGATTTCTCTTATATCAGCTGTCCCTACCAACGGTGTTTGTGAGATTCTTTTCCCATATCTGCTTAGATGAGGAACTGTTGGAAACCACGCTGGTGGAGTAATGGGTGCTGGGACAAAGCCAATCATAAAAAAACCCCAAACCCACTAAAAACCACACAAAGCCTCCCCCTGCTTTCGCTGAACAATAAGTTATCAAGTCCAGATGGTTAAATCCGAGAGTTTGGAAGGAGCTTAAGTGATTGAGCTGCTAACAAAAATATGCAATCTCTTGTGGAAAAAAAAAAAAAGCTACTGATTTGGGGAATTGGAGAAGACCAAATGTTGTACCTATATTTAAAAAAAGGCTCCAGTGATGATCTGGGGAATTAAAGATCAGTAAGCTTTGCATCTGTATCTGGTAAACTGGTGGGAATTATAATTAAAAAGCAATGCTTGAAGACATCTGGAAGATTGTGGTCTGATAGGGCCCAACCGGCACGGGTTCGGCAGAAGAAAACTGCATCTTGCTAATCTCCTACAACTCTTTGAATGCGTCAATAAAGCAGTGGATAAGGAGAACCAGCTGATAAATGTATTTAGACTTCCAAAAGGCTTTTGAAAGATCCTGCAAAAGAGTTATTAAAGAAGCTAAGTAGTCAGTGAGAGACAAAATACTGACATAGATCAAAAACTGAGTAGGAGACTGAAAGAATGAGGGGATTAAACAGTCAAATTTCACCATGGCAAAAGGTTAATGTGGCCTTCAGGTTGTCTTCTAAATCCCATGTGATTTACTGTATTGTTTAACGACTTGGAAAGGTGGGAGGAGGGAGAGGCCATATGAAAATTTGAAGATGAGACCAAGTTATTAAGTTAACTGTGGCCAGAAAGGGCTGTGAGAAATGCCAGGGAAAGAGAGCTAAAGTAAATGAATGCGCTGTTCTCTGGAGAACAAAATTCAGCATTGATACGTCTGAAGTAATGTGTGTTGCAGGGCAGACGGCAACTCTTTAGATACCTCCAAAGGTCCTGAGTGAAGGGTATCAGCCAAATGAACGTGTGGGTGGATGTCAGGGAGCTCTTTGGAGAGCTCTGCCCCGTGTTGTGCTGCCCTTGAGCAGACAAAGCACTTGTTTGGCTGTGGAGGCAGCGGGTAGAGAGTCCCCTGGAAGAGCTGTGGAGCTCTCAGTACACCTGTGGTGCCATCTCATTTGGAATTGCACTTTGAACCAGGCTCATCCTGTTTCTGAAGGGATGCTGGAGAATCAAAGGGGCTCTGAGGTGAGACAGAAAGCCTGTGAACACCCCCAGGTGAAGAGATGGAGGAGACGGGGGTTGCCAGTGTCAGATAGAGGACTGGGAGTGGATGGTGGAAGGAAACAAAATTATGAGACTTACGAGTACATCTGTCCTTCCTTTCCTCATCACACAGGAGTGAGGGAACGCACAGTGAAATTAAAATGCATGGGATTCAGGTTCACAAGGTTGGACTGTGGATCCCTAAGTCACGAGATTTTATCAGAACCAAGAATTTATAAAGGTCGTAGTGGGTTTGTGTGTTTTTGTAGAGAGCAAGAATGCACAAATGAGGTTATACTAAGGACAAACCCAATTTTGGAGCCTGAACCTTCAGATTCAGTCTTCAGAGCCTATATTATCCTGCAACTGAGAGCAGCCAATAAGAAACTGAAGATAGCAGCACATAGTCCCTCATCTGTCTGCTTTGAGGATTTTCCACCTTTTCCCCCCAAAAAATCTCACGATGTCTTTCATGAGAGTCAGTAGGGACCACTCTCTGATCTGGAATTGTTGGTCCCCAGCATGCACCTTACCTTATAACACCTGCTGGGACGTGAGCAGTGAAATTCTGTTCATGTCCCAGCTCTTCCTGGCATCATGTGTTCAGGAGCTCAGGGAAGAATGGGGTCAGGTTCTCTCCTAACACAAACTGGCATAATCATGTCAAAGTCAATAGTAAGAAGCAGGATTTTCAGCCTCCAAGTTTTAACTCAGTTCCAGTGAAAACCAAACAACACACACACACACATATGTACAAGAAGTGCAAACCCACCTAAGCTCTTGAAATTGCCTGAGATCTGAAGCCTAACCTGGAAAGTTCCCAGACATTCCTGGGAAACTGTCCATGTTTCCACCTCTTGCCTGAGCTATCGATTTGGGAATCAGTGCTGGGGTAACAGGGTATTGCAGCCTTTCCATTTGTTAGGCCAAGCTGGAGCCCACAATTAAAAATCTGCTGGGGCTACAAGGAGAAGAGAAATCCCTGAGCGTATAGAAACTCTGAAACCTTACCTGATTATTTTCTCCTCTCTTCAGTACAAGGAGTTGAGTCTATAAACACTTCCTGTCCTACAGCTTCCCCTACTCAGGAGCACCGTCCCAGTTCTTGGGGTTTTTTTACAGAGTACGTGATATAGGGTGCTGAAGTCATTAGCAGCTTGGCTAACTCAGCCTGTTAACAGGGTTTGATTTCTAGCTATTTGTGTGTAGCACGCACAAATCTCAGGCTCCTCGTAAGTATATCGCCTTCCTGGGTAGCCCACGAGGTGTGAGTGGAGTGACTCCTTGCGCAGGGAAATGTTTTTAAACCAAGAAAACAAACACTGGGGATCATCTTGGCATGCTGCTCTTTGCTGGATCTCCGAGCTCTCTTGTATTCTTAGAGCTGTGCTTTGTTTCGGAGGGTAGCTTGGGGCTACACCCACTGCAGCTGATGTGGATAGAGTGGGAACAGCTGAGCTTGTGTCCCGGTGAGGAGAGACCTGGGGTCAATCTCACACCTTTCCACTGGGTTAAAAGCTCCTGCACAGCCGGAGGGAACCTCGGCAGTGCTTCAAAGCTGACATCATCACAGCCCCTGCGAACCTCTGGGGTGGCAGTGACATCTCCAGCACCTCTCCTGGAATCCAGGAGCTGGGGACTGCGGGGGCTGAGAGACGCTGACGTCACCCCCGCTGCGTGCCAGCAACCCCAAGGCTTTGGAGACGGCTTGATCACCACCACTCTATTAGAGCACCTAAAAAGACCTCTGGGATCGCAAGATGATTGCATCTCTCTGCTCTATTACAGCAACCAATGAACCTCCAGGGCCAAAGGATAAATGCACCACCTCTGGAGTATTACAGCATTTGGAAACCTCACTCACTGACTCACAGCTGCCTTCCCCCTCTCCACCACCACCACTTTCAACTTGTCTCGGCATCCAGACACCTTCTTTACTGAGGTGCAGCTGGATAATCCCTGTGTTTTTACAGTACCTGGCTGTGTGCAGTGCTGAGATGAAACCACGCTGCCTTTTCACCTGTTATGGTACTGGGGAATATTGGTGTTTTGATGCATTTGCTAGCCCTTTGCTCTATGGGTGCAGCGAGGTACCACTGCAATAGACCATTTCCATTCTTAGTGGAGCATCTGCAAACCTCTGGTACTGTTCTGCTGTGGCAGGAGATCTGCTCTTGCCCACTGCAGGGTAGAGGCTCTTCTCACACTTATGGATGTTTCAGAAGACAGCTCGGCACCTGGGAACAGCCACGTCATATCAGCAACTGGAGCTTACTGACAGTAATCGGGGTGTTTTGAATGTCTGGTCAGCGAACCTGGCATCTAGAAAGCACAATTTAATTTCTCAGACACCCAGGAGAGGTGGAGTTCTGTCATGTTACAAACCTGACTTGTAGATTCTGGGGAAAATCCTAAAAGCTTTTGGTAATAGAGGTTTTAGTGAGTTTAATGCCGATGGAATTAAAAGTCTCTAGGCGCTCGTCGCGAATGGATTTACATCAGGGAGATTAGAAAAGGGAAAACATTATTGGTGTCCAGGAAAGTCAGGAGAGCAGCTGTCAGCTGGTTTAGACGGAAAGTTCCCCAGTGGGCAGGTGCCCTGACAGCCAGGCAGCACACGCACACCCGCATCATGGGCTGGGGACACGTCCCAGGGCCCTCTGCAGGTCATGTCACACGTGGACATTCACAATGGGATGTTTGCACTAGCCAGTTTTACAGACACGTCAAACATGAGTGAACGCAGCGATGGTCTCTCCATTGTGGCTAGTGGGCTCTTATGCAAAGACCCATGTGCCTCACCCACGTGCTACCAGCCTCTCTCAGCATGTCCTTTACCCTTCACTCCTACCGAGGAGTGTGGAGGAGGAAGACCTGCCCTCCTCCTTGGCTACAGAGACACACCTCACTACAAAGTGCAGTTAAAGGGGAGACTGGGCCAGATCCTCCTTATTTTGTTAGGTTTAGTAAATTCATAGGGACCACATCCAACTCATGAAATCTACTGGCTTCAGCTTGTCTGTGAGAGTAACCTGGGGAGCTGTCGCTGTGTGTTGTCCACATTCTGGTCCCTTTTTCAAGGCCTCAGTGTTTGTCACTGCTGGAGAAAGCATCCTGGCCCTTGCCTGTGCTCTTAGATAAGAAAGGCATGATCCTGGAAGGTTTGGCCTTCCCTGGACCTCCCTGCCAGGGCTGGACTGCTGAGGCTGTGCTCTTTGCTGAGGGATCATAGAGACAACGGAAGAAGACACCAGAAACCTGCAGGGAGAGTGAGAAGGGTTTTGGCCTTGAGTACATGAGCTGGTTATGCTCCTCTCAGGAAGGCTCTGAGAGCCAATTCGTGTGCTGTTGCTCTTGTTACTCCTCTCCAAAGTCCTCATCGCTTATTGGTGCATCTTGTTGAGAGTAGAGATCAGGTTTCATTCACACTGGCTTTCTTCTTAAGTGAGACATCATCAAGCTGAGGACTCAGTTCAAATCCTGCTTCAAAGATCTTTATCTCCTTTGCAGCGTAGAAGAGCTGGCTGGGAGATCAGGCTTAGGGGAGATGGGCAGTAGGTGCTTTGCCAGGGCAGGGAGATAATAACTTGTCTTTATCACCTAAGTGCTCACAAGCACCACCTCTCTCAGCACACCAAGAGTTACCCTTGCTTTGCAGGGTGTAGATAATGCCCTGTCCACAACATAGAGCAGAGAGCTGGGGTTCATGCCACCACTTTTCTGCCTGTTGGCTCCGGGGGGCTGGGTGGGAGGGGAAGGCTGCTGGAGCAGCTGACAATGCCCTCAAAACAAGGTGACTGGTACTGAGTACCAGGGGCAGGGCGGGCACGACGTCTCTGATGCCCCTCCCAGTGAGTGGGTAGATGCCATCAGGGGGTTCATATAGGAGGAGGAGGAGACGGGAGAGAGGAAGGAGGGTGAGCAGCCTCGGTGGCTCCTCAGGGGGCCTCTCGTGGTGCTGGCAGGAGGTGGTGGGAGTGCAGGGAGTCAGGGAGGGAGGGCGAGGAGGGGGATGCTCTGCTGACAGGCTGGCACCCGACAAGAGGCAGGCCGTGAGCGGGCAGGGTGGCAGACAGACCTTGTCCCTGGGCTCACATTCATCACCTGGGAGATGCAGCTTGGAGAGAAGAGGGGCTTTTTAAAGAAAAGCACAGGATTTCAAAGCAAAAATATTAATATGGTGATTGGGGGATGTGGCAATGCGCAGTAAGCGATCGGCAGTGGTGTCTGGGCAGGAACTGGAGCTACCCCAGAGGTGCAGGCCTCATCTGTGGCGGGGAAGGGAGTAAATCTATTGTGGTGACTGCTTATCCCAGGAAGGTGTCTGACCTGGCACTGCTGAGGATAGACTCGTCCTGCAAATTTATTGCCTCTGAGCTGCTGAGTATGGAGGTGCCTCGCTTTGGATGGGCACACAGCGAGTTTGGGGCATGCTTCTGCCTAGGTTGCTTGGGCTCTGACAGAACCCGTGTATCTCAGCAAAGGAAGCTGCTCCAGAAAGAGCTTTGCAATGGGCACTGCAAGAACATTTTTCTGTCCTTCCTGCATCCCAGGTGAAAAAGCTTCTGTCCCACCGTTGTCTTTCTTGAGGCACTTCTGTTTCTGTCTGTTTGTCCATCAGTGCAAAGAGAACATTGGTGCAGGTAGCCCCCCCTTGCCAGACAGCTGTGCTGGCTGGCTGTTGTAATAAGCTTATTCAGGTAGGATGTGTTCACCCCCTGTAAACAGTAGTCATTGTCTACTCCCAGGCAGCACTGTGCTTCTGGAGGACATCTAGCACAACTAACTCATCATGACAACCAGCAGCAACTTCAGGCTGCTTTCACAGAGCTGTTTGTGGCATCATCTCAGCCCTTTAGCACAAGATGTACACTTGCAGGAAGCCCTGTTGCTACAGAAGAGAGAGTCTTCTGCTTTCTGTGAGTAATGTGGTCCTGGCAAGTGCTGGTCCGTGGCTAACATGTTAATTGCTGACAGGGCAGCTGTCAAAGCTGCAGCAGTAGCAATGGGTAGGGCAACTTGTGCTGCCATGAGATGAGAGAAAGGGGTTATTCAGCTCTGTGGGACCACTGAGAGTACATGGGCTTTTCAACCGTAAGGATGCCATGGTGCAGATGTCATCTGCAAATGACTGTGGTCCTCAGGCCTTACCTTAGATGAAGGCAGGTTCATGAAGGTGCTATGAGATGCACTCACTGCTTTTCCTGAAGGCAGGAAAAGTTATTTGAGGTCAGCCCCAAGGATTTTCAGGACCTGTCAGTTGCTTTCTGGTGCTGAGGAAATCAGAGATTTCCTGTTGGGACTGACTAGCAGAGATTCAAAGCTCTCTCATTTGCATGATTAGTGGTGTTCATGATCACTGTTTTTTCAGGGACTGCCCTGTGCATGAAACTGTATCCTCACCATGGAGGACTGGGCTGAACAGAGTATAGTGGAGGGTGGAGGCCAAATGCACTTTTTATTTACTGGGAAATGATGACATTGCCTGCAAATCCACGTGGATGTCAGCACGGTTTATATTTTCTGCACTGTGGTGACATGTTACATGCTCACAACATGCAAGAAGGTGAGAAGGGCCAGGTGTTTCACGGTGAGCTGCCTCTGGGCATTGCTGTTTTCTAGTTCATCCTTGGAGCTGCTGAGCCTGGTGGTGTTGCAGGGTGACATGTATGAGGAAACCCGACACCAAGCTGGAGGACCCATGAGGCTGTATCATGATGTAGCCAATGAAGTGAGCTGCTTGCTGTTGCTTTGATGTGATCCTATGACAGTTTGATGCTTTATTCAAAGCACTGGTTACAACTTACTTACTCTTCTTTCCCTAGCACTTCGAGGCCAACCAATGTATTAATAAATTAGACGGATTAAAATAAACAGTGCTTTGAAAATCATTAGGCATCCCAAACGCCTGGAAACAAACAGCAGTTGAAGTAAAAATATAAAATGCAAATAGGATAAGAACTGGGCCATAAAATACTGCAGCCTAGCCCTGGGGCAGCTATGCAAAGGAAAAATGTGTTTATTTTCTTGTGTCTTTGTTTTGGAACAGATGAAGTGGTATTGGGTCCTGTGAATGAGGAACAGTCCCTGCCCCAGTTCCTTCACTGGTACAGAGCCTGCCCCATCAGTGGCTTTATTGGCTTCAAGAGCAGGGATGTGGGGAGATGAGGCCAAAAGCACCAGCCACAGGGCTGGAGCTAAGGCAAGCTCTGAAGGCTGCAGACTGGAGGCCGTCTGGGCGAGCAGCTGTCCTAGACAGCTCCTTCTGCTGCTCTTGGTCCCGACCCTCACCCTCCAGGCACCGCATACCCAATTCTCTCCTTCTCTCAGCTCCTTGCCTTTCTCACTACAAGTTCAATTCCTTCTTTCCTCTCTGGAGATCCAGGGGCCGACACAGACAATTCACACAGCATCCACTTGATTTTCCCTTAGTGGTACCAAAGCTGGTCCCCTACATCCTTGGTGGCCACATCAGCAGAGATGCTGGCTGCTGTCAGGGCAAGGAGAGAGTTACCTTTCTTCTTTCTGCATCCTGGCCAGGGCGATACTTCTATTATTGTGACCTGCATTATTGTGACCTGCCTTTGTGTTTGTCAATCTGTGCCAGTTCACAGACACACCATAACAGCATTGTCCCAGTAAGGAACGACAGTCCCCAGGGACATCACAAGGGGTATGAGCAGTGGATGACAGTGTGGTTGATGATCTGATTGCCATGATATTTTGGTTGGTCTTTATAGTGGGGTTACCTGAAACAAAGGAGATGTTTGGGAACGGCATTAGGGCATCATACGTCTTTAATGTATTTAAAAACTGGTGCGGTCCTCCTTAAGATGTGAGAGTAATGAGGGCAGTCAGTCTCAGCTCTGTGACTGTAGCTTGATTTTAGGCCAGAGAAGCACTAAGGAATCACAACTAGCTGATGTTCCCAGCCCAATGGGGAACAGGGAGATCCAGTTTTCTAGGCAGTTGTTTGAGGTCCTTTGTTGGTGAAGGACATATTCACCACCTGCAGACTGAGCAGCCCATCTGTAAGCAGAAGACCGTGTATTTGTAAGGAGGAGGAGGAAGAAGAGGTCAGCCGTGAAAAGTCTGCCAAATTCAGGAATTGCCTGGACCATCTTGAGCTTCTCTTGCGTGACAGACTTCTCAGGCATCACTGGCTAGGGAAAAGGCAGTCAGACAGCAAGGGAAAGCTGGCCTAGGAAAAGGCAGAACCTGTCTGATAATTGAATACTTCTCCCTGCCCGGCCGGCGTGCTGCGAGTGGAAGGCAGCGCGAGGCCAAGTGCCTGCCACTGCCAAGGGACTTCTCCCTTCCACACAGCCACTGGGATTTCTAATCCAGGCTGGGTAGGACAATGCTGTCATGTTAGTAATGGTATAACTCTCTTAGCAGTCTACCGGTGTGACACAGCCACAAAGAGAACAGTGTAGGCTGAATATGCACTCATGCTTGCTAAGCCTGTAATCCCAGCTTTGATTTTCTTTCCCTCTCTTTTGATTTTTCTTTTTTAATAATCAGTTCAAACTTAATAAGAGTGATTCACTAGTTGCCTGTTTATCCTTGGCAGGGCATCCAGTTTGGATTGCACAGGGCAGAAGGATGGGTGGAGAAGGAAGAACTAGGAGAGGAAAGGGGAGGCTGGAGAGTGTCCCTGTTTCCTCTCTCCGTGGAAACTAAGGCTGGCATCTTTCTGTGAACCTGAAAATCCTGGCTGCTATCTCCCCCATGGTCAGAAGAGGCTGGTGATCAGCTCTGTTCTCCCATTTGATTCAGACCTTTTGTAGCTTTCTTAGTAAAGTTTTGGCAGCTGATGGGAGGTGTTTGCTGCTCTGTGGGTTGAAAGGCAGAGGACATGGGTGCCCTGGACTTGTCTGGACGGTGCTGTGGTTGTTACACTTGTATGAGACAGGAGTCAGCGATGGAGCGAAGCCCTTCCAAGGCCGTGTCTTGCAATTGCATCTGAGCCTGTGTCTGCACCTCCTCGAGGCTGATCTCTTTTCTCTGCAGATCCTAGCAGACACCAGGATGTTCTTCAGCCCAAGCACCTGCAAGACCTGCTCTGGGGTTGATTCCAGCACCATAATATGTTTCTGCATCAAAACCTTTTTGAATCTGTCTGCCTAGGAATCTGACTACCTATTCTCAGAAACTGCTTGGGCTGGGCAGGGACATTCACAGTTAGGCAATATTAAGAAAGTAGACAGAGAGCTGACAGATAAGTATGTGAAGACTTTCGCCCAAGTGCTGATGTTAAGAATTGCCTTGCACTGCTCTCCTTGCCCTGGGCAGCCTCAGTCACACCTCGGGTGGTCGTGCCCCCAGGTGCTTCTCCCTGGGTGAACCTCCTCCTTCTTGGTCTCCAGCAGCAGTCACAGCTCTCCTGTTCCGCTCTGGGCTGCACATGGTTGTGCTTTTGGCTGGGTGGCACTCAACCTGGGAGACATGGAGCAGGTCATCCAGAACAAGCAGTTAGGTGTGGGTTGGTGCAGAGGAGGATAGTGAACAGGAAAGGGCAGAAAGGTCAGAAAAACCACAGATCTGGGCAATTGTGAAGGGGAATTAAAGGACTACTGAAAAGTGAGTTCAGGCAGCTTTCTGCTTCACCTTGTTTATATATTGCATACCCATGGCTCAGTGTGGCAGGACTGGTCCTGACTCCCAAACAGCTGTGCCCAGGTGACCCATGAGTGGTGCTGAGGCAGCCTGGCACAGAGAAGGCAGCTCCCTCTGAAGCTAAGGGGAGCTGTGGGGCACCCTGGCAGCTTGTGGGGCGGTGAGTGATGGCAGGGAGCATGCTGTCGTGCAGGATCAGCAAAGCACTGCCTCTCTCTCAAGCTGTCTTGCTTCTTCCACTGTTGCTCTTTGTCTCTTCTCACTTCTTCTCCTTCCCATGTGCTCATATCACCTCTCTTTTCTTTCCCTCACTGTCTCTCTATGCTTGGTGCATGGCCCAGTGAATATAATCCGTAGATAACCCTCTATTCTCTTTTTTATCTTCCTCACTATCCTTCTCACTCATCCTTCTTCCTGTCTCTCACTAACGCTCTGTTGCTCTCTCTGCCAATTTACTCTTCTCTTTCCTCCCACACTCTGTCCCAGTTGAATCAATCTCAGCACAGGCCTGTTTTCCACCAGAGCTGCTGTTTCACACTCACTCCCGTGGAGGCAGGGTGGGCAGGTGTGCAGTTCAGGTACCAGGTAAGAAGCAGGAGAGCTGAGCTGACAGTGTCTTTGGTGGCCATGGCTGAGTCATGTCAGCCATTCTGTGGCTTGACTCCTTCCCTTCAACATGGGAACACTACAGCTACGAGGGAATCTGCAATGCTTGCAAGTTGTAAGGCCAAGGTCTGTGAAGCTTCTGGAAGCAGGCTAGAGTTCTTTGGGTGCCTATTCCGTGCTTGTTTGTCTTCGGTGCTCAACTAAGCCCAGAGCCTTGTGCCCAGACTGTCATGCAGAAGGCACATTTTCTGCCCTGTCCATTGTCCTGTTCACAAAGTTTGCACCACACAGTCTCTGATGAGAAATAACCCCGTGAGATGCAGTTGATAAGATTCAGCCATGGCGTTTTGATCTGTGGTGATCCAGAGCTTTATTCCCTGCAAACCCCTGGAGACTAAGGGCAACTTCTGTTCCCATAGTTACTACCATTGCAAACCAATCACATCAAGTCGCTGTGTCTCCCCTTCCAGCTCCTTTTCTCTCATTCTGCCATGCCCTATGTCCACCTTTGCTTCTTTCCAGCAGGATGTCCCTCCACACCATGCTTTTGGGAGCTTTCCCCTCCCCACAGCAGCACCACTCCATACCAGAGCCTGCCTTGCCTGCAAGCTGTGGAGGGCTCGCCCAGAGCTGCCAGATGCTTGCACCTTCTTAGCTCTCATGGGTAGGAGTTGCTATGGGAGACAGGGAGAAAGAAAAAGTGCCTTCCCTAGCAGCGCTAGGAGCCAGAAGTCTTCCATTGAGTGGAGAACACCCCCCTCTTGTGCTCCTTCCTCCCCTCAGCCCCCCTTTAGAGACCACTCTGCAGAAAGCTGCCTTTGAAGCCCCTTAATTAGTGTCCCGCATGTCCTGAACGGAGCCCTTCATTACCACCAGCAAGAGGCACAAATTGGCATGTGTTTCAGGTTTGGGCTCAATGCCAGAATTCTGTTCCAGTCCCCTCCCTCCAAACCTCTCCAGCTTCCCCCCTCCTCGGCACACACGCACGCTCACACACACTCTCACCGAAAAACACATACACACAAGAGATCCTACCGAAAAAGAGACATCCCCCTTCCAGCATCCCAGATATGAGGGGAAAAAAACCCCAAATGGCAAAGATCATTCTTCTCCCTACCTCCCCTGGCTTGCTCTTGGCTCTGCTGACCCTTCAGCATATGCAGCTGCAGGTTGGGGATCATTATCAGCCCCAGAGTATCTCTCACAGCCTGTGGATGTGCGCAGAGGGTGATAATTAGTGAGAGAAGGGCTGATTAGGTTAGAAATTAAGTGTTTATTTCCTCTTTTTTTTTGTGTGTGTGTGTGTATATGTGTGTAGAAACAGTGGAGCCAGATGGGGTCTCAGGAATGATGGGAGAAAAGGCAGCCAGGAGTCAAAGGAGGGGAATCTGTACCCCATCTCACCTCTCCTGTGTGCAGAGGGCCCTGGGTGGCCAAGCACTCTGCAAACTCACAGCACTCCCATAGCACACGTGCAGCCACCACACATGCCCTGCAGCTGCCTTATCCTCACCGGGATCGGGCTGGACTTCTCTGCACAGTGTTCTGGAGAAGCTTTTCATACCTGCAGAGCCTCTCATCTCCGTCACCTCATCTTTTCCAGCTCAACCTTAACCCCTTTGTTTCCCTCCCGTTTTTTAACCTCAGTGTCCTTCAAGCCACTACTAGCAGCAGCCATCAGGTTACCGCATCACCACCCTTTCGATGCCACCCCTTGTCTTGGCAGTGTCTCAGACCCCATGTGTACTGTCCCCATAGAGACATCCCACTGACAGGGCCTTGCCCTGCCGGACTGAGGACATTCAGTCTAGGTCTGCTATGGACTTTGCCTCTCCATTGCAAAAGTTGCGACACAGGACTCTGAAGCTGATTAGGCATCTGATTTTCAGGAACACCAAGGCCTCTGTGCCTGAGTGAACCCCATTTCTGTCCTAACATCAGGCCATTTCTCCCCTGTACCCTCGCTAGCCTCAGCCTGTTATGGGCTGTGAGATAAGGAAGAACAGATCATGATGTGACTGAATAGGAACTTTGCCTTGCTATAAGGCTGTTCTGTGCTTCCAGCTCTCCAGGGAGCAGCTTTGAGGCTGTGAGGGGCAGCTGAAAAATCATCTCCTTCATTCCACTTGACCCAAAGGAGGTCTCTGGGGCCAGCACTTTGGGTGCATTGGTCACAATTTAGGTTGATAATACTCAGGTCCCAGCAGGCTGGAGGGGAGGGATGGAAAGAGGCTGTACTTAACCTTGCTCTGTAGCTTGGTTTCTGGGGTGGCAATTGTGCTGGCAGACTCATAAGACGGTGGTGTCACAGTTGGAGGTTGGCATCTGCAGCAGGCCAATTTATGTGACCTGAGGGCTCACTCTGATGTTGGGAGTGGAGGCCAACCCTCAAAACTGGGGATATTACTGTGGAGATGGGGCTGAGTTTGTTTTGTTGATCACCTCAGGAGGTAAGAACTAGTCGTTGTGACCTGCTGGAGGAGTATTTGCTCAGTAGCCAATGGGGGGTTTATGGCCCCTTAGTATCATGGCTAACTGGGATGTGTGGACCTGGTGGTAGAAGGGATTCTCTTGCTGACACAAGCTGAAGGGCCCCAGATTCTTACTTGTGCTTTAGAGCTCTACTGGAAAGTATCTGGTGCACAGGGGCTTTGTATCTATGAAACAAGAAGTCTGGCTTCTTGAGGCAGTGGGAGAGTAGCTGGGGGCACCCAGCTCCAGAGGTGTATGTGTGGTGCGAGGAGAGGACACATGCACGTGCTGGTGTTCCTCAGGCTGTGTACTGTGAATACGACTGCATGCAGGACTGTTTTGCTGTTGCATGAGAGGAGGGCGTATTTGTCTGGGTACAATTTGGGCCCCATTCCCTTTTCACTGTGACAGTGCCTTTTTACCATGTGGCTCCTGCAAACAGCCGAAAAAACAAACAAACAAACAAACACACATGAACCCAAACTCTCTATTACCACCACACTGCAGATGCAGCCTGGTTTGGCCTGTATTTCTCCCGTTGCCACAGCAACGGTAAGCCAGGGAGTAAATCAGAATATCCTCTCTGGTGCTCAACACCCCCGTATGGCAAAACAATAGTGACAGAGTGGAAAGCCTGGTCTGTCTCCCTGCCTCTCCTTCCCAACTCCAGTTCAGCAGAGACCCTCCAGGCACCTGTCATATGCCTGTCAGAGCCCCAAGGAGATCATAAGATTCCTCCATAGGGGACGAGGGAACACCATCTTTGCTGTGACCAGCAGTCACCCTTATTCCCTGCTCTGGTTGCTGTTTCTCCCATGGTGGATGTTTAGGTCTGGATCAATGTTCTCAGCTCAGCTAGCTTTTAACAAGATGAGTCCCGTCAGCTCCACTAGAGACCAAACAGCATCCAAACCAGGCTTAGCAACCTGCTTCTTGCTTCAGCAAACTCTGCTTACAGCTGGGAGATACAGAGCCTTTAGAGAGGAGCAAAGCAATCAAAGCACATTTAGGACCAAGCCTCCTGTCCAGCTGAGCTCAGAAATATGCTTGCTGGGACAGCTGCCAAAAGGGCTCCACCAGCTATGCTTTGTGTTGGCCTTGGGCACTTCCAAAGTCGGCAATATGCTTAGGAGAGAGATCTGTCTGCCCAGAAAGATTGTAGAGTCAGAGAGAGATGAGTCCTTGGGAGGAGTGGAGGGACTGCTGTCCCCAGAATGGGTGTGGGGCAGTCCTCCGGATGGGAGGAAGAAGACGGGCTTGCAGTTTCTACAGCAGCTCTTCCTGTGCACGTTCTAGTTTGGAGATTTCGAGGTGCTACTAAAGCCCAGGAGGATGACCTGCATCCCGTTTTCTGCCAGCAGGTGATTACAGTGCATCCATCGCTTCTGCCTCCCCCAGCTCTGCCCACAAACCTTCATTAGGAATCTCACTGTGTTCTTTGGCTGGATTTCCCCCGAGAATCCGATTTTAAGGCTCCCTGGTGATTGCTAATGTGTAAATACAGTGTGCTTCGGCATGGCAATGTGATTGCCCGAGTGGATTGGAGCTGTTAACTCTTCAGCAGCTGAGGGTCCTCCCTACATCTCCCTGTTGTGACAGACCTCCTTTCAAAGGGACATGGTGGGTGGGAGCCCAGCCTGGCTCTGGGTGGGCTTATGGACCAGTGGAGATGGGGGACCCACGGGCCTCCTCGTTTTTCCATGGAGCGGAGGGGAAGAGGCAGGAGTGGCCCAAAGAAAAGGCAAAAAAGGGCCATTTGATGATTAAATGCTAGAGCACAGCGGCAGTGTAAAAATATACATATATCACAAGCCTTAATTAACACAAGCAAAGGGAAAAGGAGGAAAAAAAGCCACTTTTTAAAGGTTTCACAGAGACTATAAACTGGCAGCAGAGAAAAAAAAACATAATACATGCAAATTAATGGCATAAATTTAGGGTTACTTAACTTCACAAATGTTAACAAGCTCATATAAAAAAAAAGTTATTCTTTCCCAGTTTCCTGTCGCTGTTTGTTTAATTCTCTTTCTCTTTTTTTTTTCCTTCTCTGTTGAGAAGATTATGTTTTCAGTATATTCTTCCTAAATTAATTCTGGCTCTCCCTCTTCCTTCTCCCTCCCTCCTTCATCTCTGTGTCTTTCTCTGTGCCTGACTCTGTCTGTTTGCCTTCCTTTCCTGCCTATCTATCATATCCTTAATGTCCCCATCATCATAGCATCTAGTCTTTCATACAATACCATCTAATTTCTTTCTTCCTTTTTACTTGCCTGGCTTTCCCCCACTCCCACCCTACCCTTATTCTCCCTAGCTCTCAGCCTTCTCCCTGTTCTAGTTTTTTTTCCTTTTTTTTCCCGTGTGTTTTTTTTTTGTTTGTTCGTTTGTTTTGTTTTTGTTTTTTTTCCTATAGCAGTCAGTATAACTCCAGCCTGGTAATGCTATACACAACACCGCCAATTACCAAGCGTGCATTTTTCCCTGCCACCGGCAGACAAAGAAGGCAAGGAGCAAATTAAGTGGTCTTCGGCTGAACTGCTCGTTTATCAGCCGTTCGAAGGGCTGTTTGTTGCCGCAGTCTGCATAGCTGGAGGCAGAGGTAGGGGTGTGTGGGCAGGCTGCGGGGGTGCGCCACAGTCCCGCTTCAAAACAGCTGTCTCAGTGCCCCCTACACCGTCCCCATTATTGGAGCCTCTGCCTCTGTACGATGTTGGATTATAAAGGGCACGGCAGCTCCTTGCTGAGCCCAGGAAGTCATGAGCCCCCGAGGTCACGATGTCTCTGCTTCCTGCGTGTTTCTTGCTTTGCTTACAGATAAAACTAAGTTTAGAAAACTCCCGGCAATTGCCAGTTTAGCTCTGCCAAAAACTCATTTCTCCATAAAGAGGACAGGTGCCTTTTGTTCCGCTTCTTTTAAAGCCACCAAGGACATCCCAAGTTGCATTACTCGTGACGTAACCGACCCTGTCCGTGATGCTATGGCATTCTGTTCTTAGGCTCTTGTTCTCCTTGCTTCAAGGGAGGATGGCTTAAAAAAAAAAAAATCATTTTGACTTATGGACCAGACTGAGTCATAGGAAGACATCATTAAAAAAAGAGGGGGTGGATATCATGATTTTTGGCCACAAGCCATCCCTGGAGCTTTCAAAGTAGCCTGTAAATATTACTGCCAGCTCTGTTTCGGTATCAGAGACAGCAGTCCTGGCCAATAGCTCTTCTTCTCAGTGGCCCAATTTGGTATTTCAGAATACTGGAGAGCAGAGGAGGAAGTCAGTGTTTTATTCAACATAGCAATGTCAGGAAAAGGGAGGTGAAATTACAAGCTGGAGTGCCCAGGCAGCAGTGAAGATAAGAAAATCCAGATAAGTAAAGGGAAAAAAGGGAAAAGTCTAAATTTCTCAGAGCGAGAGAAAGGATGTTGGTGGGTGGGTAACAAAGAGGCTAGGAAGAGGAAGCACAGAAGGAGAATCTGTTCTGTTTGGAAGATGTGGGAACCATCAACACAGATGTTGCAGAAGAAAGCAATTGAGAAGCTGAATGGGACTTGCATAGGTTTACAGTTGGGTGCATGCTTAAGTATGTTGCTAAATGGAGACCTGAATGAGTGAGAAGAGAGCAAAAAATAATCATGCGGGAGTCCCCATGCAGCATCAGTCTCTGTCCAGATTGACACCACAGGCTTTCCCACTGATTTAAATTGTTGCTTTTCCTGGGTAGGAAATGAGTCAGGGTGACTACAGAGCTTAGGGTTTGGCCTATGTAGATTAAGAGTAGTAGTAAGGAATAAATAAAATATGGCATGTGCAAGGGTGACTAAGGACTGGAAGAGAAGCAAGGAACAGTGTGGAGGAAGGAATAAGGGCTACGGTGAGGAACGAGGAGGAACTGCCAGATGAATTACTTGCTGTGACTACTTGATGAAGCTTCTGGAGAGAAATTTAGGAGAATGTGGCATCACTCCCTGGTCCTGGAGTGTATATTACCTGGGTTAGTGGTTAAGACATTTACCTGCCCCTATTGGCTGAGTGATGCTCCTTCTTTTTCTGTCCTTTCAGCTTGGAAATAGTCTGGAGCGAAGTTTGTTTCTCACTGAACATATTTCCGGCACCTAGGAAACCAGAGGCCCAAAATCAATTGCAGCATCCATGTACTCTGTTACTAACAGCATCGAAAGAGGCCGAGCAGCAAATAGATGGGAAAAAAAAAAGATTGAAATACGGACTGAGCAAGAACAAAGGGAAGGGTGGGGTGTCTTTTAAATTAAGATGTCCCCTATTTTTGATTGCTTCATAGCTTGAATTAGCTTTGGCCTACAAAATTAAAATGGAGGATGACAAGGTACCAGCAGAGACAATTATTTTTTTTGGGTTATTTGCATGGATCATCTGTTTGCTTTATGGCTGATGTAGGAAATGCAACACCAGGAGTAGACATATATAATTGTAGCAAGGGGGAATGAATAAACGCATTTCAAAGAACAAGGAGAATTCTAAATGTCAGCAAAGGGGTATATGACTCACTCATTGGGAAAATACTATTATTGGATACGTAAGTAGGACTGTACAAAGCACTCAGAGGAGGGATGCTACTAGAAAAAAGGAGAATTAATAAGGGAAAGTAGCATTTGGATAAGTGACAGTGAATGAATGAGGAGATGTGTACTAGCCAACACAGGGCCTGGAGTGGAAGCAAAGGGAGAATGCAGGGTGAGAGTGGCAAAGGATGAAAAGAGAGATCATGGATGACGAGGAGGAGCATTACTGGAGACTGCTGAAATACAATGGAACGGATGAGTGTTTGTTAAAAGACTCTACTTGGCTTTTGGCAGAATAATGGTGACAAAGTGTTTCTGTTCTACTGAGTTGGGATTAAGGAAATAAATGAGGTGGAACTTCACGGGAGGAGGGGAAAAGGCTGAGCTAAGAAGGCAAGAGGGAGTCCAGGAGCTGTAGCCTCTGCAGAGGTGGGTTAGGCTGCAACAGAGGACTGGTGCGGAGGAATACTGCCCTGCTTTTCAAGGGGAAAAACGTGTGTTTAATTGTAACAGGCGGTGTTGTATAGATTACAGACATGATTGAAATGAGCAGTGCAGGATTGAGGCATTTTGCATGAGTTGAAGCCAGGTGTGGAGAATAATTGACTAATGCTTCTGGTACATTCAACAACGAAGTTGCAGATTTCATGTGAGCGGAACACATTTAACATGAATCCTTTCGGTTGCCAAATCCAGGGCACCATCCCCACAGACTCATTCCACATGTCTGGCTGGTCACCCTTGCAGCCCAAAACCCTGTGTGCTTGCGCATCTGCCCAAGCAGAGGCCACGGAGTCCAGCCACTTTGGTGAATGGATCAGTCCAGTTTGCAGCAGGGGCCAGGAGATCTCCGCTCCTGGAGGAGGAGATTCCCAGAGCCTTTAGTCCAGGTCCAGCTGGGAGCAACACCAGTTCTTATTTTGGTTTTGAAACCCAGAATTTCCAGCAAGCTGCTTTTTTGGCTGTCTTGAGTTGATTGAGTCGGTAGAGAGACAGATGTAGGTGGATAATGGGGAGAGGGGGTGGTGAAGTGGCAGAGCTATTGCCTTAGCGAGAGGGAAGGATGCCGTGTAAGTACTGCCAGTCCCCATTCAGTGAGCAAGTGGTGAGTCAGGGGCAGATACTGAGTCAGCAAGAAGGCGGACGGGTGGGCGGGTGGGTAGAGGACCCCGGTTTGCCTGGTTCAAACCACTCAGCCACACCGCTGCACTCAGCATCCCCTGGGAAAGCTGCCGGCAGTGGTTCAGGGCATTGCATCCCCGTTTCTCCTCTTCCCATGGAATTCCCTGGGCTGCCTTTCTGAGAGGCTTCAGAGAGGGCCCCTGATCACGGACCCTGGTGGGCACTTTTTTTCCTGACATGTTTATAATCCTGCTTGCAAACAGTGCCTCTCTGCAAGGTGTAGTAGTAGAAGAAGAGGAATGAAAACAGCTGATGAAGGTAGAGAGAGCCCTTCAGCCTGCCTCACCCCAAAGATATCACTCATGCAGTCAGGGAGCTGCTGAAAGGTAGGAAGCGGGGGGAGAGAAAAGAAAGAAAAAAAAGAAATGAGGTAGAAACGAGAGTGAGAGAGAAAATATTTGAGAGATGAAAAGAAATTACCATACGGCAGGATCCTGTTATTCAACCTAATTTTCAAAGGACTGCAGCTGTCGCACTGAGATAATCTGTTAATTATAACAGTCATTGTGTTTTGGCAATGGAAGAAAAAAACAGGCTCTAAACAAGGCAAGGTAGTGAGGAAAAGAGAGAGGAGGCACGGCTGTGTCAAAATGCATGTCAGATGTTAGCTTGAAATATAGGTGGGCGAGCTGGCCGGGAGGAGGGTCCCTCCCCAGCGGCGCGGAGCTCTGCCATTGCCTGGCAGTGGAGGATGGAGGGAGGGTGGAAGCAGCCACCTGGAAACATAATGTCCTGTCCAGTGCGGGACTACTCCTCTTGCTGAATCTGGGCACACACTGACCAGAGGAAGAGCTTCGGTAGGCTGAAATGTCCCCATCAGCCTGTGCTGCCACAACATTTCACTCTTGGGTCACCTGAAGCAGCTTCTCCATGTCTTCCCACACCTTCCCTCTGCTCCTGCCCCACACCAGATCAGGACTTCATCTGTCATGTTTGAACCATCACCTGTAACAGCTTCTGCTTCTGGTTTATTCTCCATTTGCGGGAAAGCTGAGCACAGGGGCTGCCTCATCTTTTGACATCTTGCAGAGTAATGACTCAGAGTAACAACACATGACTGACTGAGACACCCTGGCTGGGAAGGCCACGCAAGGCCAGCCCTTTCCTCTCACTGGAACGGTGGCTTGACCTCTGGAGTTGCTTGTCCTACTTGGAGAGAGGTCTCACTGTCGATGAAGGAACCTCTCAGGTAACCGCCCAGGGGAAGGTTGGCTGGAAGGTGAGAGCACGTTGAAGGATGCTGGAATGCCAGTGCCTGTGCCCCGCAGGAGTTTGCAGGTCTGGAGGTATCCTCCACAGGACTACTGGCCGCCAATGCATTTTGTGAAGTGAGTGCTACCCTCAGCCAGGCCAGGACCTGTGTGGTTCCTCAGGCTCTGAGTCCCTCCAGCAAGAGACAGTAGAGATCTGTAACGCAAGGACTGACCCCCTCCATGCCCGTTCCCTGCCCTACCTGTAGGGCAGCATGTTTGGGGGCATTCCCATCTGGCACTGCTGGGTTGCTGGGAATGTATTTAGCATCCAGAAATCCTGGAGGTATGCTTGTTTGAGTGAGGGCATCTCTCAAATAGCTTGTGAACCTGCTGTTCCCAGCCAACCTGGTGAAAGTCAGGAGCTGCTGTTGTAGGAAATAGGGCAGCAAGGCCAGCCCAGGACAGCAGAGGCATCGCGGTGACCCTGAGGAGGTGGGGGTCTTTGCAGAGACATCACATACAGCCCAAGATTTCCTCCTGGCCTCATGCTGGACATGCTGCCCTCCTCTGCAGCAATGCCTTGTGCACAGAGCCGGTGCTCCCGCGGTCCTCCCTAGAGCAGCTCCCTCCATGCACCCAGAGCCCCCCCTCCTGACCCGTTACCTGCCAGCTCCCACGCATACTCATGCAGAGCTGCCACTCCTGTCCCTTTCCCCTGACAGCTGGCAGAGAGCAGAGGTCGTTCCCTGTCCCCTGCAGCAGCTCCCTCCCAAATGCACAGAGACAGCCCTTACACCCTGCAGTGATTCACGTTGGGGGATGCACGCAGAAGGAGTGTTCCAGCCCTTTGCCTACAGCCCTTCTCCCATACACACATTCGCACAATCGTGGTGGTCTCCTGTCAGCCACGCACACCCACATGCAGCCCGCGCCCCCGCCCCGATCCCTACGGCTCCTCATATGCAGCCAACACTCCCACCCCTTTTCACGGTGACTGCCTCACACGAACACACGTGCTCACACACAGACACACCCAGCGCTTTGCCTGGTTCCCCATGGCAATTCCCGCCCCCCTCCAGGAGTCAGCACTCATTCTCTGCCTCACAGAATGATCAACCCACGTACACAACCACCCCATCACCTCCTCATATACTCCCCCTCCGCCTCGCACCCCCGGAGCCGGCACTGCCACCCTGTTCTGCCGCGGCTCGTGCTCGCGCACACCCATCCACGAGCACGGGCACAGCCAGCCTGGCTGGTGGTGCTCCCTGTGGCAGGTCCCTACAGACAGTCACACGGAGCCTGCGCTCCCTCCCCATTGCCAACATTTCTAAGCCTTTCCACTGCCTCATGTCTGGGCTCATCGGATGACACCAAGGGGGAGCCATGTTTACCCGGCCCCCTTCTCACCTGGAGGGAGAGCGACAAAGGTGGCTTTATTGCTGCTTTTTTGTTTTCTTTTTTTAATGGAACCTGTACTCTCTTGCCATCTTCTTTTGCTTGGAGAAGGCTGTTCCCCAAGCCTAGCCCCATGCACACATTCCTGTGTGTTACTGCCACAGGCTGGCTGGGTGGAGATGGCTTGATGCAAATCCCCCTTAATCTTCAATAATCATATTAATATAAAAGGTAACCATTTCACTTTGGAAAACAAAGGTTGCTCTCTGGCCTGCCAGGGAGCCACTGGCATATGAAAGACCTTTCTGCCAGTATTTATCACTCTAAAATAAGATTTATGCTTCTAAAGCTCTCTCTTTTCTTTCATGCTTCTGAGCCGCTTCATTTTTCTCCCCTGAGCTTTCCCATTCTCTCTTTCTTGCTGCCTAACAAATTAGGCATCTAATCGCTGTTGGGGAGGCGCGATGGGAGAGCAGGGGTTTTATACACAGCATCATGGTGTGGTGTTTTTTTCTGTTTGTTTTGTTTTAGGTTTTTTTGGGTTTTTTTTTTTTCATGGTTAGTCTTTAAGCTGTTTGGCTCAGCTGAGGTTTGGAGTCCATGGCTGTGCATTTGCTCGAGCCTGGGTGCATGCGGACGGTGGATGGTAACTTCAGGTTAACACCTGAACTCTCCCCGTGCCCTGAAACGGCCAAAGAACAGGACTGCAGAGCAGAATGTCCTTGGGGCAGTCCTACAGCCTGCACTTCAGCCCTCTGCCCTTCCTCTGTGCAGAGCCCCATCGTTGCTGGCTGGAATGTGAGTGCTGTGAGCATCCTTGCAGCAGTGTCCTGTGAGAAGCAGCTGAGATCCTGTGCGGTTTTGTGGCCTTCCTCACCGCAGTGTCCTGCTGGGGTCCAAGAGCTTCCTCGTGTCAGGGACAGCTGGAGTTTAGGATCTGCAAGCTTCCTCCCCACTCATGGCAGGGCCAGACCAGCTTTCAGAGGGACGATTTTTCTCCCAGCAGCCATTGTGAATTTGTATACGGTGAAATGAACCTGCCCAGAGTCGAACCACCAGACTTCTCTTGTGGCAGTACTCTGTCAAACTCACAGAGCCTCTAACGCTGGGTGGCCACCCTTCAGCAGGACCCATCGATACCAGTTAAATCCCTGAAAGGGGTGAAAACTTCATCTGGTTAGTGACATGAAGACACCTGTTGTTGCATAAGTTTCTAGGGTGACTCTACAGGTTTGGTGTTCTTTTTTTTTTTCCTTTTTAGGTTTCTGTCTAAGCCATCTCATCTGTCTTCTAGATTTTTGAAGCTACGGGGCCAGTTTCAAACAAATGTAACATTGGGATGGATCTCAGAGATTCTGGGATCTTATGTGTTTCACAAAAATAGGGGGATAAATTAGAGAAGAGAGAAAGTGAGAGAGAAACCTTCTCAGAGACCCTTTAAAGGAAAGAGTGCTGTATGAGCTCAACTGCTGGTGGACATGAGAGAAGCTGCAGTAGAAGACATCATCTCTCTCTCACACACCCCCGCACACAAATGTCTTCCATGTCACAAATTCACAGGTCATCAGGCTGCCTGCTCCCTCTTGGTCCCAAATTCGCAGGACTTCTGGAGCACCTCTGGGCACAGCCGCAGTTTTTTTGCTGCATAACTTGATGGTAACACCTGCAATAAACGGGAGCATCCCTGGAAGCAGTGAGGCTGAGGGGGTAGGGGCTGCTGTTGTGTGTCACACCCGTGCTGCAAGCTTCTCCCATGGCACTGTCCTTTCACTATAGCCAGAGGCAAAAGCAAGGACCATCTCTGGCTGGTGATTTGAACCAGCTGCAGCGATGTTCAGACCGGTGTGCATTACAGAAACTATCCAGCAGGCGTGGAGGGTCCCTTCAATTAAGGTATCAGCTCCTACCACAAAGTGCCCCTGGGAGACGCCTCTTTTTTGTGGAGTGGTTGCAGAAGTCGTGGAAGGACCTTGAAGCCAAGATGGGGGAGACAGAGCCCCCTGGAGATGGCGTTTGTGCCCTGAGGCCAGCCAGGAGCGCATTGAGCTGGAAGGAGAGCTGATGCCCAGACGCAGCACAAAGCGTAAGGAAGCAGCAGGAGCTTTGGCCTGGTTTCGGGGTGTCCCCAGAGGAGCCAAGAGTGTTTGGCAGGTTTTTAATGCATGCATTTGTAATGGGAGGCTCTTAGCACTGTTTAAGCAATGGTAGAATTAAGTGCTGGCTTTTCCAGTGCACTGGAGCCCAGGAGGACAAGGTTGACAAGGTCAGAATCTCAGGCCAAAATTGATGCTGTGTGTGGCTTTTCTGGTTGCCTTTTTACACTGTGGTCCTTAGACTTTGTGTCCGCTCTCAGTCGTGGTCCTTCCACCCCCTCAGGCACCAGCTTGTCCCTGTCCTCATATCATGCCTATCTGCACTTTCAGGGGTTGTATTTTAACCTGCCCTCATACCTGGCCATCTAACTAGTGACAGTACTCCTGTGTCACCACCTGTGTCACCTTGATCCCTGAGCCAAAGGGTTGTCTGTGTCTATCAGGACATCCAGCTCCTGACTCAGATTTGGGGGTCTCTTCCCTCTATTTCATGCCCCTTGCTTTCTCCCCTGAACAGGGCAACCATCCCTGTGGCCTTCCGCTCTTCTCCAAACGCTCTGATGCAAAGAAATGCCAATAACATTGAGGCATCCATTAGTAGGGAATAGACCAGAGGGAATTCATTGGGACCTCAGAGCTGATGAGTTGACTTTGTGCCAGCCGGAGAGGGCACGGCCATTCGTGGGCGCAATGCCACCGGTGTTCCTTGATGTTCTCACATACATGAGGGTGGCCAGGAGCCAAGGGCACATTGTAAGAGCCATCTGGGGTTACACTGAAGAGTGTTGGAACCCTACAGCCAGGTAGGCCAAGCACATGGGGGTGGTAACCTTGCACCTGCCCTGGAGAACGTAACCCGTGTCCCAAGTTTTCCCCTCGCCCATAACCACAGCCTCCCTCCAAAACAGGCTCTCCACGAGTCGTGTGTCCCCCTTCCTCAGCTATTCTTGAGGCTGGAGTTGCTCATCCTTGCTCTCCCTGCCCACCCTCCGTCCTTGCATCTTCTGGCTTTGTTGCCTGGGAAGGAAGGAAAGGAAACAGCCAGTTCCACTGTCAGCACCTTTCAGGCCAGCAAAAAGGACACACTGTCGCTTCCTTGTGTTGTTGGACGCCAGCGCTATCAGATTTATATTCATTTGGCTCTTGACAGTGGAGAGAGGCCATGGTGCTGGCCCCATCCCTGGCCTTCCCTTGCCTGTGAATTGCAGCTGGTCCCTAAAGGGCAGGGCATGGCTGTGGTGGACCTGGAGACCAGCTCCCTACAGCATTGCTGCAGCGGGGACTGCTGGCACTGGGCTGAGCTGAGACAGGTCCCTGGGCCACGGGCAGGGATGGAGGAGGCCACAAATTGGGCTGGCCTCAGAGACCTTAAAACAAGTGCAGTAGCGGGGACACAGGAGCCATTGGGGGAAGAATGGCAGGATCCGTGTATTTCTTGTGCATAGCCACTCTGGGGACACAAGGGGAGCAACAAGTTTGGCTCAAGGAATGGCCTGGCCCTTCCTTCAGCTGTGGGTGAGGCAAGGTTGAACAGCCAGGGTGGGAGATAGACAGGAAGCCGGTCTTCTCTGCATGGTCCTCTTGTTTTTGACACATAGCAAGGATAAACACCACCTTCATTTCCTGCCACCCCCTAACCCAGCCACCTCTTTCCTTTCCAGGCTGCTAGGATGTCTCCCCTTCCAAATCCTCTCTGTGCCGCCTGACTACAGGTCCCTGAGTGGGATGGGGTGGCCCTCAGTGATTGCTGGGGCTGTTGCAGAGGAACATGGTCCAGGCCTCAGAGTTTCTCCCTGTGCACCATGCACAAGCTACAGCAGGCAATGATGACTTCAGCACAGCATTTGGATCAATCTGTCTTACCAGAAGAGGTCAAAGCAAGGTGGCTGGGATATTCCTGTATGGAGCTGGATGCTGTGCAGGGTATTTGGTGAGGTGAGACAGACAGGCCAAAGCCTAATGTTCAGAGAAGGATGCTGGCTAAAATCCAGGCTAAGCTTTTCACTGCTTACTCAGGGGCTGCCCTTGGCCTATCCTGGGGTCACCATACTTTGGCCACCAATGTGCAAAAAGCATGATAGCATCTGCCACTCTTTTATTCAGTGGAAGAGACCGGGTAAAGTGAAGGAGCATTAGAGAAGAAGGTAAAGTGACAGAGATGGTGTGGGGCATTGGCTGTATCTCTGCATGGTGTCACTTCTGGAAAAGGTGGGATAATTGACTGTGAGGAATATCAGAGGCCTGTGGGTCCCAACCTGTGGAGAGCCAGATGTGTCTCCTCTCTGATGCATCTGCAGAGACACTGTCAGGAAACTATTCCTCATTGGATTATAAGGCTGAGAAACAAAGCAACAGACTGTAAAAACCTCTGCCTTCTGCTTCAGTGCTGGCTGATGCAAAGCCAAGGCAGCAGCTGGAGGCCATCATATGACAGCCATAAATGACATGAGTTTGGCGGCCTCAGATGATGAGCTGTGGGGAACAGAGGCTTTCTCTCTGTCTTTTCTATTGGTCTAGCTCTTTCTCCCCCTCCCCTTCTCCATCTTGGCTTTACTTTTTGGATTATTGAATATTTAAGTGTTTCTCTGTGACACTATCTCTGATCCTTTAATCCAGCTGGCCTGGTAATTCCACAGACCCAAATCAGCTCAGATTTCTCCATAGAAGTAAGCCTTGTTCCTCAAGGGTTCACTCCTCCTCCATTTATCTTCCTTCATTTTATTTCTGCCTTTTGTGTCTCTGTGCTAGAAATTGGTTCAGTTTTTTTCAGCAAAAGCTTTGGCGATATCTTTAGTTAGCAGCCTCCCCCCAAAATAAAAGGGCCAATAGAAGACCTTTATTTTTCATTAACTAAGAATACTTTTCTTTGCTTTTTATTGTTTTATTTCTCCTCAAAATTAAAAAAAAAAAAAAAAAGGGCAGAGCACTGTGCCCACATGTTTCCACATGTTTTATCTGCTGTATGAGATTATTTCCTCTGCGCTGCCTGAGGACACCCCTGCCAGTGTCCTGTCTCAGCACAGTGGGAGAAGGGTTGAAGCTGTACCTGGAGGGCAGGTTGCTCCAGGGTACCTTTCCCAGTCAGGACCAGGAGCTTGCCTAGAGCCCAGAAATACCTTGAAGCAAATGTCACTTTGCTGCTGATTCCTCCAAGGTGTCCTTTCCCGCAAAGGGACAATGTTCATAGCCCCCAAGGAGAGGTGGTGAAGTAGGAAGGTGGAAGCTGTGCACCCCTTTTTGGTGTGGGGGGTGGGTGTGGGATGTCCTCCAGCTCAGGACTGCTGGCATTGTGCGGGGAGAGACTGGAGGCTGCTAAATACCATGCAAGACATGCTGCCTACACCCTGGGGCTGGTTCACCTCAACAGCCTTGTCCCTGCACCAAGAGGCAGGAACAATTTTTAGAGCGCAAGTGGTTACACGTAGCTTGAATTATTTATCCCTCTTGTATCAAGGAAGGAAGGAAACAAACAAAAAGCATTGTTTCGGTTTGTTTTGTGTGTTGGTTTTTTTTTTCAGGGGTTGGGGGGGAGGCTTGTCTCCATTTTCCCTGCTTTATTCATTCTGTATACACAATTTGCAGGCAGCTGAAAATCCCTGGCTTTGGCTGTGCTTGGGGCTTGCCTTTGTTTACACTGGGAGTTTTGAGCTGCTCGCAAAAACAGCCATATGTTTCCCAGCCTCCCTCCCCTACTCCTTCTCCCCCCACACTGCCGCCTTCCCCCAGCTCCCTGGCTGCCATCACATTCCTTAAGCCAGCCCTGGTACCCTTCTGCACACCCCGATACGAGACGGTACGTCGTGAGGGTTCCCTTCTCAAAGGCTTATCAGCATGGCAGAAATTCCCACTCCTCCCTTGCTTGCACCCCCCCATAATGCTGTCTCTTCCCCATCATGTCCCTCTTCTCATGAAACCTTGCTGTCTCTTATCTCGGAGACCCCCTTCAACTGATTCCTCTTATTGTCTCCCCTGTGCTTTCTTTTCCAGATTCCAGTGACAGATGGATCTCTCTCATACGCACTTGGTCTTTCCCTCTCTGTATTTTTGTTTTCAACATGTTTGATCTGAAGCTCTGAAGCTTCTCAGAGGGAGCCCACGAGAGAAAGAAGAGAAGGAGGAGGAATCGAGGGAGCGTGAGCGACAGTGGAGGCAGCCCTACCTTGTTCTTCCAAATTACACCGTGGAGGGGCAGGGGAAGACTAGAGCGGGGGAGGATTTGGATTTGTTTTGGGGTGGGTTTGGTGTGGGTGG